>VIAB01006145.1:18782-37321 GCA_009801035.1 Oophaga pumilio
AACCCCTGCTGGGTTGGTGCTTCATTTCAGAGCGTGAGTGGTGCTTAAAATCCAAGTCACCTGCCCCCAGTCTCATACTCTCCTTCTGGTGTTTGTTTTCACTACCGCTCTGGCCTGTAGTTTGTGACCTGTCCGCTGCACCAGTGTTTCATGGAGTGAGACAAAGGTCACTAATCAGCGAGTGCCTTGTTCTGGCCTCATTCTGACTCTCAGACTTGCATTGAGAACTTGTAACAGCTTTTGAGTTCCTGCTAGAAGCGGTGCTCACAAGATGTCACTGTGTGACTGAACTGGCACCAGAGAAAGGTGAAGATGCCAGAGGGCTTGTATGACTGAGGGCAGGGGACTGGTCTTTAAAGCAGCACTCTAGTGGTTAAAAAAAAAAAAAAAAAATGGATTGTGCTTAAGGCATGGGAGCACTGTAGATTCCAGATCAAAACCCCTCATGGACCAACTTTTACATGCAGTCTTATCAAGCTTCCCATCTGGAAATTTGAAGATTAGATGTCCACACCAAGTATAAGCACAAAAAGGAGTTTTTTAAAGCAAGAAAAGTTTTACACTACAATGTGAAGTACAGCACTGTTTAGTACTGTACCCTCTCAGGCCCTGAGTGGGATGTTCTTAGATGACAAATCCAATTGTACCAGTATGTGAACGATGCCTTGGCCCATGCGAGAGGACCTAGCAGTGCAAAAAGGAGCGGATGTCGGGGGGGAGGGGGTGTCACACTGCATTCCTCTAGATTTACTGCTTTGGACTGCTGGGTTTCTCTTATATTCAAGAGTAACACCCTGGATCTCTTGAAAGCGCAGCTATTACATCCCTTCATATACTGGTACAAGTGTCCTTTTTCCCCCCAGAAGGACATTGCACACATAGCCCACTTTCAGGCCAGGGTCCCATTAGTGTATGGCATCCAATTATTCATGCGAGAACATTGGCCGTGATATACTAGTGACCCTCAGCTCCTGCTCTGCTGCGTGCCAAGTGTCCGATCCTCACATGAGAAAGTTGTAGCACGGCTGCAGAGGAGACAGAGAATGTGATTTCTCCATCTCCAATGCGGTCAGCGTCAGCAAGAATCGCACTGCACTGAGGTGACAGAGTGCAGTGTAATGTTTCACAACCATCCAAACATATGGGTGCGTGTGATCTGATTTTCAGGTGCAATCGCAGCATGCTGAGATTGTAGTTTTCACATGCAGAGTCGGCATGAGAAAAGTCGCAGATGTGAGAGGTGCACAATAGAGAAACATTGGGAAAGTGCAATCCGATTTTTTATCGCATGTCAGAATGAGCCCTTAGTCTGAAGGGTACGTTACTATACTTCACCTTGTGGTGTAGTACATTTTTGGATATGAGTATAGAATGCTTACTCCCAAATTCATCAGAAAATTAATAACGTATAGGAATAAGGTTTTCTGCTCCAGTGGAAAAAGTCTCTTTGCAACAAACTGGATTGAGTCCCAGCAAGTTGAGGAAAGGGCAGTGCTGGAGTGGAATCTAAGATAAACTTTCCATAGAGAACTGCATGAATGTACAGCCACAAACAAGCTTGTAACCTGGGCAGAAGTGGCCATAAAGCTGAAGATTACCTCCATTTCTCTGAGGTATGTGTGAATCTCTTCTGCATAGTCTGAGACTTCATTACTGTTGACTTTCTTTTCCTCTTCATCCACGATTGACATATCCATTGGGGAATCTTAAAACACAAGTCAGCTGGTAGTTAGGGTGGATTCAATCTTACAGATTAAGGTAGATGACAAATGCATTAGCAGAAACTGAATAGACCATGACCATTTAGGGTCCAACCTCAGGGACCCCATTACAGGAGTCACTGGTCGCTGTGTGCATTGCTGTGTAGGGAAAGGGAAACACTTAGCAAGCACTTTCATTGAAGATAGTAAGCAATGGCATATTGTAACATGCCAGTGCATTCTCTTTAGCCATGTTCAGTATTTATAAGCTAAATCCAGAAGTGGTGACGTGTTTCTATTATACTTTTCATCTGATTGTTCCACTCCTGGTTTTGACTTACAAATATTGATGTATACCAAACATTGCCTTAAAGAGGTTTTTCCCTACAATAATGTCACCAGGTTTTTGCTCCATCTGAGATCAACATCATGTAGCAACAGAGACCCAGATTCCTGCGGTACATCACTTTGCTGCTTGTCGCCATTTTGATAGATAGATCTCTGCTGCAAATCTACCAGTTCTCAGAATGCAGATCTCTGTATAACCCTGCCCTCATGCATCTTGTATCTAGGTAGAGAGCTGCCAGCGGTGGGGTTAAACAAAGCTCATGAATGTAGGGGACGACATGAGAGCAAGTTTACTAGTTTTATATAGTGATTAAGCCACTGTTCTCACCATGAAGTCAAAACTAGAGCAAGCAACATCACTGGAATCAGGTTACATGCCCCTACATTCTGCTGCCCTCAATAGGTAGCAAACTGCTGGTGACAGATTCCCTTTAAAGATATGTCCTCACCTGGCAAGTTATTGGAATTCTCCTAGTGTAAAACCCAGTGGTAAAGTGACACATGTAACAGGAATGCTGCAGATTTCACCACAGGAGTCATAATGGATGAAATCTGCAGCATAAATTGACATTCTGGGGACTTCAGACACAGTACAACTAAAATTTAGCTGCAGTCTTCTGCATGTGGATGAGAACTCTATAGCACCACCTGTTGGAAGAAGCATTCCCACAAGTCATTATCAACCCCAGGAGGTATTTTTGTTTTTGCTCCCCTTCTCAGAGCCATAACTTTTATTTTTTCATCAATATGGCCATGTGAGGGCTTGTTTTTTGCAGGATGAATTGTACTTTTGAATGACACCAATGGTTTTATTATATCGTGTACTAGAAAACAGAAAAAAAAAACAAAAAAAAAAACAGCAATTCTGGCATTTTGACTCTCGCTATGCTATTCAGCTATCAGGTTAATCTTTTTTTATTGATAGATTGTGCTATTCTGAATGTGGCAATGCCATATGCCTATGTTTGATTTTTTTTATTGTTTTATTTTGAATGGGGGGGGGGGCGATTTGAACTTATTTTAAATTTTTTTTTTTTTTACTTTTGGCATGCTTCACTAGCCTCCATGGGAGACTAGAAGCTGCCAATAACCCGATCGGCTCTGATACATAGAGGCGATGATCAGTTCGCCTCTATGTTGTACAATTACTCACTTGCTATGAGCGCCGACCACTGGGAGGCGCTGACAGCAAGTCGGCACTGAACCATAGAGCGGAGACCTCCAGTTGTCATGCCAACACACCGGTGACCCACGATCACGTGATGCGGGTCACTGGTGGGCAATTTCCAGAAGGGCTTGTTAAATGCTGCTGTCAGCAGCATTTAATGGGTTAATAGCCGCAGGTGGATCGTGACTCCACCTGCAGCTATTGCTGGCACATGTCAGCTGTTCAAAACAGCTGACATGTCCTGGGAAAGATGTGGGCTCACCGCCAGAGCCCACATCAGAGGGAAGGAGTCCGACATCAGCATACTATTACGCCAGATGTTGGAAAGGGGTTAACAGGCCTTGAAATGTGACTTAGGATAAAAGCTAAAACAGAATCTCAGTTTCCACACACTGGGGTACTGCCCCTCATCAATGTAAAGTATAAGAACCGATTTGGTGAGGTGAGAGGTTCTGGACTGAGGTGTGAAGGGGCAACATTTTCCCTTGGAGAGTGACACACCGCATCTGGCACGCCATGCTAAGGAGTCTCAGTTGCCTCCTCTGGGGCATTGTCAAGGCAAGAAGGCTTATTTGCTGTGCACGCCAGAGCCAGTATGTCACTTTTTCCAAGGGGAAACGCTACCCCCTTACACAAGGATCAGTGATTTTACTAGGGAAACCAGACGTCAGATGGACAGATTTATCTGTACAAGACACGCAGGAACAGAATGAGCCAACTACAAGCCGGTATACCAAGTCACAACATTAGGAAAGACAGTATTCACCAGTTGATCATAAAGCAGATCTCAGTTTTAGACTGGTTTACACAAGGACCTTTAATTCTGTCAGGACTCACCAAAGCTTAGAGTAGTTGGCATTTCTATAGGTGCCAGTGGCTGCCTATGGCCAAGAGAAATGACTACCGAGTTCAGCTGCTTCAGGTTCTCATCGTGCATAGGCTTCTTTGCCAGAATTTGTTTCTTATAGTTTGTACAATCAGGTTCATCCACATGAATGGTAAAGGTGGATTGCTTGCCAGCTGACTTCCCAGCCGGGATCCTGCCATAGTTCTCGTCATTAATGCCCAAGGTGTTATTTGCTGCAAGAATCTGAAAAATAAGAGCCATTGAAAAATTAAAGCCACTATTCTATCATGGAGGAGCTATAGGACTGCACATCATGGGCTTCCTATTGCATTACAGGTCTGATCAACAATGCTAAAAAAATCACATATCCATGAATGTTACCATCTGAGAGAAATGGAGATTTTCCTCAGGTGCACCACTTTTTATTGAAACAGGCACTTTTTTTAATCCAGCGAGGCTACATCCCCACAAACAGGAATAGCAACGTTTCGGACGCAGTATTTTCGCTACGTCCAAATTGCTGCACTTGTTACAGGCGGTGAATTCCCATGTACTGACGACATTCAATGGGTCAAAAGCCACAGTGGAGACCAGCATCTCCGCTACAGAAATTGCCATGCTGTAGCTCGTAAACCCACACCACAGGCAAGTTTCTGCAGCGGTAAATAGAAGCAGTGGGCACGGCATTTATAGAAATCCCATCCACTGCGCTTCTTATGTAGAATGCTGGGTCTTGAATGCACTGGCACTGCATCCAGAATGCTGCCATCTTTGATTGTGGGCACAGACTGAATCTTCCCCAAAAAGGAGGAAAAGGTAAAGTACAAAGTCTGTTCAGTGCATCATTGACTCGTGGATCCCATGGACTTTAATAGCCACAAAACAGAATAGACATGCCAAGTCTTCCAAGGCAGATCCATTTTTTTTTAAACTAGTGTTACTTAAAGAAACTATGGGTTTAAGAAAAAAAATAATAATAAAAAAAAAAAAGTTAATACCCAGACAGCAATAGGACGTGTCATATGGATGTATAAATGCTGCCCAAGGCTGTGTTCACACACATGTGGTTGAAGTGCCAGGGTGTCACCCACAGCCCTAAACAGTAGGTGCAAATCTCAGTCAGACAGAATAAGGCGAGCGCCAAGTTTCTCAGATCTTATTCTTGGAGACATCTACATTAGATACTTAGTGGATTACAGTGCAGTGTGACAAACTATTAATAAATATCAGGCAGCACACAGACATAGTCCTTGAATCAGGCCTAAAGGGTATGCCACACTAAGCGAGATCGCTACTGCATCACCATTTATGACGCAGTAGCGATCTCGTTAGCAACGCAGCTGTGTGTGACATGTGGCAGCGATGTGGCCCCTGCTGAGATGTCGTTGATCGCTTATGAACGTTCTGAGCCGTTTTTTTGGTCGTTGGTGTCCCGCTGGTGAGCCTGAATCGCTGAGTGTGACACCCTTTATGAACGACTTCACCAGCGTCGCAGGTGGGACTAGGTTTTCCCAACAACCGCAGAGGTCGTTATACAGATCGCTGATGAGTTGTGTTTGGAATCTAACTAGCGATTACACTAGCGATCTCGCCAGGTCATGTCGTGATCGCTGGTGCGATCGCTAAGTGTGGCAGTGCCTTTAGAGCCAGTGACAACCCACACCGAAGACCCTGCACATCTCCTTAGCCCAGAGGCCTCTCCTGCCTTCAGGCCACTCATGGGCAGGACCCCAGCACCCTCTATAAGGGGAACTAGGGGCCAGTCACTAGCTATGTGGGCGCCATCAGAGGGAAAGAAACTACAACTCTCAGCATGCAGAGAAGCCATGTGGCGGTCATCACATGCTGGGAGTTGTAGTGTCCGGCAGGTTGCAGCCCTCAGACCTGCATCATTCTGCTCTCCTAGGGCCCATGCCATCTGCAGTAAGAAATGGCGGCTATGCCCCGCCGCCGGTCAGCACAGGGTCGGTCAGGCAGGAGCATTGCTCAGTAATGGCGGGATCGGTCACACATCGGCCAGTGCCGCTGCACCCACCACCCCGGAGCGGCACGTACCTGCGGCTTCCCTCCTCTCGGAGCGCGCTGAACCCGGTTCTCCTGCAGGACCCCCAGCACGGTGCGGCCTCCCAGAGGGGCATGCTGGCCTGAAAGCTGCTTCCTGGGCTGCACGTTCTCCTGGTTCTCATCCCGCAACACAAAGTGAGACATCGTGCCCGGCCCTCAGGTAATACTCAGTGTGAGGGGAAGGACTGTAGTCTGTGGAGTGCGCGATCCCGTCCTCCAGGCACAAGCTGACCCGTGTAACCGTTCCCGGTACCGCGCCGCCACTGCCCGTCCGCCCCGGCCTATCCCGCCTCACAACTCCTGCGCGCTGCACTATACACAGATCTCTCAGTTCAAGTAGCCCGCGACTATTGAAACTAACCAATCAGCGTCTAGCGCGGGCTTACGTCACTGCAACCACGGCGTCCGGGAGGGTCAAAAAGTGATCGTGAGAGAACGCAATCAGCTGTCAGTGACATCACGGGCGCCTGTACAGCGGCTGTCGGTGGTCGCCGTGCACCGGGCAGAACCTTGTCCTTGTGCACGGGGAATGCGCCCGAGCTCAGCTGCTAGCTCTAGTTGTATATTCTTTATCTCACAAACTTTGAAATAAAACGTAAAATATTCGGCATTACATTAACATTCCACATTTCTTATGTAGTGGGAATTTCACATTTTCCTGCTTACAGCTGAATGAGAATTTCCAAAAATTCCGCTCCAAATACTGAGGGTGGGATAATCCAGTGTTATAAGGTCAGGAGCAGGATCAGAGGCACATAGAGATCACAGGACCCCAAAGGATTACCCCTCCCCCACAACACATAATATATATATATATAGCTAGTGAAGCCCCTTAGTGTTCTCACCAGCACTACACCTTTCATGGCCATGGTACGATGCCCCCCACCCACGAGTGTGGTATAGTTGTAGGAAGAAGGAGCGGGCCGTGGGTACCTGCTCTACGTCGGGTCCGGAACTGTCGGGGCGGTCTCCTCTGTTGCCCGGGGGAAAGCTTAGGGGACCGGACAAACCCTTGCACCAGGAAGCAGGGGGCGTGGCTAAGCAGCAGCAGCCTGAGCGCGCAGAAGGAGTCAGACTTGGCGGGATCAGACAGCGCACAGAAGGGAGAAGTGAGCGCACCGTCCCTTGGGTACCGCAGCAGCGCAGGCCCGCGCCCGAGCGTCACCTCTGACACCCGCAGAGACTGTGAGCATAGAACGGACCTGTGCCAGGTGGTCCCAGCAGGGCAAGCTGCCAAACGTTCCGGGCCCGTTAGTGTTGTGCGCGTGCCGCCTAAAAGAGACCGAGAGAGTGACCGTGAACTGCTTCCTGACTCCCCGTCTATTTTTACCGACCCACGTTGGGCTCAGACTATGCTGTGGCCTGTACGCCTTCTGCCACATCAATATATGGACTGAGGACCCTGCAGAAAGTGCCAGAGACTAACCGCGACCGCCGGGACCTGGATCATTGTCATCTACTGGACTTTATCGGACCAACCCCACGCCGGCCATCGCTGGCGCCATCATCTGCTTCGTGAACCCTATTGCCTGAAGTCGCCTGTTTGGATAAGTTACACTTTACAGAACTGTACTGTAACCACATTTGTTCCCTCTTTAACCCATTATATACTTTTCATCTGCACTGCCCATACCCCCCTCCTTTTAACCAGTTACCTCCCTGCATGGAGTATATTCCTGTTAATTAAAAGCATTAACCCTTGCTCTGTCTCCTGTCCGTGCTGCATCCCGCTACCTGCTCACATAGTGAACTCACCCCCATCCTCTCACAGTTTCACCCCACACATACAGAGTAGTACCCGACGTATGATTTCCCACACAGTATGAGGGCCCCCACAGCTTCTCACACAGTATAGAGGCCTCCACAGCCCCTACTCAATCTAGGGGACGCCAAACAGAATGTAGGGCCCCTTTCAGTAAGATTGCCCCCAAAATCAATATAACATCTTTCATACAATATACTGGCCCCCCAAACTCCCCACTCGATATGATGGCCCCTCACACAGTATCGGAGCTACCACAGCACCCACACAGAATGAGGACCCCCACATCACACCACTCAGTAAAAGAGCCAACACTCAGTATGGGGGCCCTTACAGCCCTCAACTCAATATGAGGACCCTCACAATTCCCCATATCCCCTCACAAATCATTATGGCCTCCATTCAATATAATGGCTCCCACCAGCCTCCCACTCTGTATTATGGCCCCCACTAGCCCCACACTCTGCATTATGGCCCCCACCAGCTCTCCTCTTAGCATTATGACATCCACCAGCTCTCCTCTCAGTATTATGGCCCCCACTAGCCCCACACTCTGCATTATGCCCCCCACCAGCTCTCTCAGTATTATGGCCCCCACCAGCCACTCACTCAATATTATGACCTCCACCAGCCCCCCACTCAGTATTATGGCCCCCAACAATCTCCCCACTAAGTATGATTGGCACCAACAATTACTGACATTATAAAAAATAAAAACACTATTAACCTCGCCCCATTACCCGTCGTGCTGCTCCAGTTTGTGCAGTGTGTGTACTACAGGCGTGATGTAGTGATATCACTGAGCCTGCAGTGCAACCCTTTTCATTCTATTCCATCCACCTGCTTTCAATTTTTCCTGGGTAAGCATCCTTAGTTCCTCCTGTGTGGCTTGGACTTACACTTTTCCTCATAAGGACTAATTAGTGGGTTGTCAATCACATGGTGCCAGCACACTTCTTTGTTGAACTAAATTACAGTTAATGTTTGGGACTAGCCCGCAATGAGAGAGGGATAGTGCTAATGAAAAGCAGGCACTTCCTGATAGTCAGATAGAAAAGTACAGTAACCAAGTTCAAGTGCAGTGGGCTGCTAGAGTCAGCAAGTATCTATTGCTCATGGCAATGGGAGTGCTTATCCTCAATCTACAACGTACACAGTTTTAGGTGCTCCTTTAAAACACATCTGTTCAGAGCGGCCTATCACGTTCCCTAATCAAAGTCATTTTATGTGTAGTGTGTTTGTGTGTGTAGCCCATTCACTATCTGGGAATAACCCTCCATCAAACTCCATCGCACCCAACAGCACCACAAATAATGGCTGGTGACCAGCTCATGCAGCCTTTATCTATCCCCCACTCCCTTAAGATGGCTGGTCCATCATTGTATATACACACCTGTACTTCGTGTCTCCCCCCACCTCTTTGTAGATTGTAAACTCTCACGGGCAGGGTCGTCTTATTTTGCTTTAGTGATTGGATTATCTTTAACGTTGTTACTTATGACTGTTGTGTATGAACTGTTAAACTGTAAAGCGCTGCGGAATATGTTGGCGCTATATAAACAAATATTACTATTATTAGAATTCCTTGCGGACAATCCTGCAACGTCTGGAGCTCAGGGCTCGTTATGGGTACTATGGAGTACTGTATCCTTTAGCGTACAGGAAACGATGGATATAACCACTTCATGAATGCAACAAACCCACAAAGCTAAATCAAGCCACCATAATAGAACATCATATCAAATTTAAAGTGGGTTATAAGGACTCAATAGTAAGGGATATTCGCTATGATTAGAGCAAAACAAAAGAGAAAAATATTGCGAAAAAAATTCCCAAAACAGTTCTGAGTATAAAAATGCAATTTTATTGAATAATACACCAGGAATGGGGAAAACCGGGAGTGAGATAGAGGTCAATTGACTAGATACCACATGTAAGACAGGGAACGACCATACCACATGTAAGACAGGGAACAACCAAGGTCAGGTAAATATAAATGGATGTATCCAGGGAAAAATACAAAAAAATTCTTAGAAAATTTTTTTTTTTAGATGCATATATACATCAGACAATAGTGTCACAATATTGCACAGATCCCATAGAATTAATACAGAATAGTCACACACAAAATGGATGTGAAAATACTAGTACATATCATGAAGCCTAATAGCTATAGTCAATATGCATATCACATCGCTTCTTAGTAAAGTGGCATAGTACAAGTAACAACAGGGCATCCATGGCCCGAGAATAGTAAAACAAATTACCACATATTACCTGTGCACGTGTGGACCTATTGCGACCTGGTGCGCCCTCCCCGACGCACGTTTCGGCAAATTGCCTTTCTCAAGGGGTTTAATTCTATGAGATCTGAGCAATATTAAGAAACGATGGATGTGGAACGTCGAGAAGGGAAAGTAAAGGATCCCGGGTGGACTGCGAGACAGGATGGGAAATGGCCTGACATAGTGCTCTATGCAGTGTAATGGCCTCACATAGTGCTACATGCAGTATAATGGCCCCACATAGTGCTCCATGCAGTATAATGGCGCCACATAATGCTCCATGCAGTATAATGGCACCACATAGTGCTTCATGCAGTATAATGGCGCCACATAGTGCTTCATGCAGTATAATGGCTCCACATAGTGTTCCATAAAGTATAATAGGCCCCACAATAAATTAAATGCTCACCTCTTCCTGTTCCCCCGCTGCTCTGACCTCTTCTTAGTGTCTTCAGATTCTCCGTACATCTTCTGCACGTTGTAATGATGTCATCGCTCCCGCTGCGCTGAGACATCAGACAGAGGGGAATTATCATTGCTTTTAACTGTAACAGCATCAAGGATGCCTATATAGTTGATAGTGTGATGTCGGGTGAAAGTGTGGGCCAGATTTACTCAGGGGACCCACCTTGCATCACGGGCCAAATATACTCACCCTGCGGGCCAGATTAGGCCTGCAAACCAGAGTTTGACACATGTGGCATAGAGGCTGATCACTTCCTTCTAGCAAGTTCTTGGCAATCCGTTGTAGTCACTCATTCTGTACGGCTTGCTGGAGAGGTTTTATGTGGGCCGTAAACTACATACAATTAAGGAATCATTTATACAGAGATTTATTGATCCAGTCTAGAGAATTAGAATTATTGTTGTGGACCCAGTCCCCAGATGGGTTCCTTGCCTGGTGGTATATCAGCTCTGTAAAGTCCCATTTGAGCACTTCAATCTGTGTTAATAAAATATCTACCGTATCTCTCAAGGATTGCTTCCTGGTAGCCATGGGCTAAGGTTTCCGTGTAAAATAAACCACAACCATGACTTATTAGCCACCAGAAATGGTGGAGCAAAACTCGTTCCTCTAATTCAAGGGATTTAATTGGTAGGTATATTGATTGCATGCAATGGGATTTTGTGCTTCTGCTCTTCTTGCTTCGATGAGATTAGCCTTAATAATCTTCTAAGGACACAGCTATTTTGGACCTTGAATAAATTACTATATTCCAAGAGCCATAGATCTTTTTATTAATTTATTTTGTTTGTCACAGTGTTCACCACTTGGCAAAATCTATTTTCTATGTTTTTATTTTTGTTCAATTAAATCCATAAAAAAATCCTTGCCTTTGGGTCACCATATTCTGGAATCTGAACTGCACATAAATAAATTACATTTTACACGGCAATATCCTTGTAGTGTCTGTAGAAACTGGATGGTTTGTCCAACACTCAATCTCAGGATAAAAATATTGAAAAGTTTATTGATTCATTAAAAAGATAATTTATAAAAACAAACACAGGTTTAAAAACAGGAGATCCAGAAAAAAAAACCTATGCATTTTGAGCATAAATATGTGAACGGCTCTTAATTAATTGATCGATAAAGTTTTCATTATTTTTGTCCAGACAGTGAGTGTTGGACAAATCATATATTTTCTACAGACGCTGCATTTATCCTCCCTAAACAGGGCTCATTATTTGTGCGCATTTGAGAGTTCGTCTTTTTGCTTAAGGTGAGCTGAACAAATTCCTCCTTTTTTCTTTTTGTGAATACCCTTGTATTGTAGTGTATTACGCCTGTAAGCATAATGCGTACAGGCATTCTATTAGGCCAAGTTCACACGTTCAATAGTTGGTCAGTATTATACATCAGTAAACACGTCACCACTTCTGTATTCTTCACCCACTCCTGATTTTGTCTTATAAATACTGATGTAAGATACCAGGGCTGATTTTAGACAATGTGGGGCCCCAAATGCCGACATATTGCACCATAACACAAACATTTTGGTTGTATTTACATGCGCTGAGTTCAGGCGGCTAAACGAGTGTGATCGACAACATTGAAATCATTCGACATTTGTTTTCCGGCCTCTTTACACCTGCTGAGGAACACACCCCACAGTGCTCCATACAGTATAATACACAACCCAAAGTCCTCCATACAGTATAATACACACCCCATAGTCCTCCATACAGTATAATACACACCCCATAGTTCTCCATACAGTATAATACACAACCTATAGTGCTCCATACAGTATAATACACGCCCCATAGACCTTTATACAATATATTACACACTCCATAGTCCTCCATACAGTATAATACACACCCCATAGTCCTCCATACAGAATAATACACATGCGATGGTTTTCCATACAGTATAATACTCACCCAATAGTGCTCCATACAGTAAAATACACACCATAGCCCTCCATACAGTATAATACACACCCCATAGTTCTCCATACAGTATAATACACAACCTATAGTTCTCCATACAGTATAATGCACGCTCCATAGTCCTCCATACAATATAATACCTCATAGTCCTTCATTTAGTACAATGCAGCCCTATAGAATGTAATGCAGCCCCCATATTTTGTAATGCAGCCAGCCCCAATAGAATATAATGCAGCCCCCATATTATGTAATGCAGCCAGCCCCATAGAATGTAATACAGCTAGTCCCCATAGAATGTAATGCAGCCCCCATAGAATGTAATGCAGCCAGCCCCATGTGGCTGCATAGCCACAGACTAGTGTGCATGCTGACACCTGTCCACTGTGTGAGAAAGTACCAACAATGGACAACGAGCATCAACTGGACATGGAGTATTGGAAGAAGTTGACCTGACTGATGAATCATGTTTACTTTGACATCATGTGGATGGCTGGGTGTTACCTGGGGAAGAATGACAGCAGGATACTCTGGGCAAGGTTCTGCCTGGATAACCTGTGGAAAGAACTTTTATAGGTACCACCACCAGTGCGTAAACATTGTTGCATACCAAGTACAACTTCAATGCAATGACAGTGTCCTGTGTCAGAAGGATAGAGCTCTGCCACCCTGCAAGAAATGTTCAGGAATAGTTTGAGAAACATAAGTGTACAAGATGTTGATTTGGCCAATAAATTTATCAGATCTTAAACAAATGTCCATGCTTATGATATCAATGACCTATATTCTGGATAGGTTGTCAAAATCAGATTGGTAAGAGCCCCAGACTTGGCAGCCCCAAGATCAGCTGATTTCAGCGGAGGCGGACGGATGTAAACACTTAACATGGCTAGAACAGTGAGCTCCATACAGTCATGGCTAAAAATTTTGAGAATGACACAAATATTACATTTTCACATGATCTGCTGCCCTCTGGTTTTTATGTGTGTTTGACAGATGTTTTTATCACAGATAGAAATATAATAATTGCAAACATATGAGTAACAAAAGCTTATATTGACAGTTAGAATGAGTTAATGCAGCAAGTCAATATTTGCAGTGTTGACCCTTCTTCTTCAGGACCTCTGCAATTCTCCCTGGCATGCTCTCAATCAACTTCTGGACCAAATCCTGACTGATAGCAGTCCATTCTTGCACAATCAATGCTTTCATTTTGTCAGAATTTTTAGGTTTTTGTTTGTCCACCCGTCTCTTGATGATTGACCACAAGTTTTCAATGGGATTAAGATCTGGGGAGTTTCCAGGCCATGGACCCAAAATCTCTGTTTTGTTCCATGAGCCATTTAGTTATCACCTTTGCTTTATGGCAAGGTGCTCCATCATGCTGGAAAAGGCATTGTTGATCGCCAAACTGCTCTTGGAGGGTTGGGAGAAGTTGCTCTTGGAGGACATTCTGGTACCATTTTTTATTCATGGCTGTGTTTTTAGGCAAGACTGTGAGAGAGCCGATTCCCTTGGCTAAGAAGCAACCCCACACATGAATGGTTTCAGGATGCTTAACAGTTGGCATGAGACAAGACTGGTGGTAGCGCTCACCTTGTCTTCTCCGAATGAGGCGTTTTCCTGATGTCCCAAACAATCGAAAAGGGGATTCATCAGAGAAAATAACTTTACCCCAGTCCTCAGCAGTCCACTGCCTGTACCTTTTGCAGAATATCAGTCTGTCCATGATGTTTTTTCTGCAGAGAAGTGGCTTCTTTGCTGCCCTCCTTGAGACCAGGCCTTGCTCCAAGAGTCTCCGCCTCACAGTGCGTGCAGATGCACTCACACCTGCCTGCTGCCATTCCTGAGCAAGCTCTGCACTGCTGGTAGCCCGATCCCGCAGCTGAAACACTTTTAAGAGACGGTCCTGGCGCTTGCTGGTCTTTCTTGGGCGCCCTGAAGCCTTTTTGGCAACAATGGAACCTCTCTCCTTGAAGTTCTTGATGCGATAGATTGTTGACTGAGGTGCAATCTTTCTAGCTGCGATACTCTTCCATGTTAGGCCATTTTTGTGCATTGCAATGATAACTGCACGTGTTTCTTTAGAGATAACCATGGTTAACAGAAGAGAAACAATGATGCCAAGCACCAGCCTCCTTTTAAAGTGTCCAGTGGTGTCATTCTTACTTAATCATGACAGATTGATCTCCAGCCATGTCCTCATCAACACCCACACCTGTGTTAATGGAGCAATCACTGAAAAGAGGTTAGCTGGTCCTTTTAAGGCAGGACTGCAATTATGTTGAAATGTGTTTTGGGGGATAAAGTTCATTTTCTAGCCAAATATTGACTTTGCAAGTAATTGCTGTTAAGCTGATCACTCTTTATAACATTCTGGAGTATATGCAAATTTCCATTAGAAAAAGTGAAGCAGTAGACTTTGTAAAAATTAATATTTGTGTCATTCTCAAAACTTTTGGCCATGACTGTACACTGTGTACTGTCCGTTTCCAAGAACTGCAGCTCAGCTCGTATTGAAATAAATAAGAGCTGAGCTTCTGCCAGAATAGAACGCTTCTGGTCATTGAGGGTGTCAAGTTTTGGACCTCCACCAATCTGATATTGATCACTTCCCCAAAGGATGTGTTGGAAAAAAACAAGTCTGGCCTATAGTGGCTGACAGTCTACATTCAGCCGTCTTGTGGAGTCCATGAGTCGAAGAGTTAGAACTATTGCAGCAGCAGAAGAGGACCCTTTACAAATTTAAATGAGTGGTTTTAATGTTGTGGCTGACCTAAGTAAATACTAACCTCTTTTCTAGACACCAGAAGAAAGAGGGTCAGACAGGGTCCAATTTGCCTCATTGAAGTCAAAAGCTCCAGCAGGGACATGTCTGATTCTTGGTTTTCTGGTATTTAGATAGAAGCCCTTAGCAATCCATGAACTAGCACCCAATCCTGGCCAGCAGTGTCCATTGATACTATAGAGCACTAGCACATTTTCCAGGTGCAGGGTGTCATAGGATGAAAAAGATATGCTCTTGTATAAATCATCTGTAAACTTTCTGCTCATGTTTATGACCCTTTTTTGCTTTCTTTCCTACCTCATCACCTTTGACCAGTCACACTTACCTTTTCAGAAAAGACACAAGCTTTGCAAATGATTTAATCAGTTTTAACATTCTAGCTCTGTGTTTAGCATAAAGTACACAGAAGACTTGTAACTTAAAGGGGATGGCCACTACTCGGACAATCCCTTCTCAATCCATATGTTTGCCCCCAGTAAAATAACAACACCTATCCTCATGTCCACTGATGGCACCAGTCCAGCGGTGCTGACACTATCTCTGCTGGCGATCATGTGACATTGTTATGTCACGCGATCTCCGCAGCCAATCAGCGGTCATTTCACTTTCCCCATATTCATATGTATCCCACAAATCAGAAGGCATTGAGAGAGCGGTAGTGCTGACTTCCTTCAGATGTAAGTGCGGGGAGAGTGAAGCGGGGACTGATTGACAGCAAGGATCGCGAGGAGAGACAATGCTGACCCCACCGAAATGGTGCCAGCACTGGAGGCAAGTACAAGTGTTGTTACTTCACTGGGGCAAACATATAGATTGAGATGAGGTTGTCCGAGTAGTGGACAACCCCTTTAAAAGAAATGTGTAATCAGAAAATGACCTACTGCTTATATCGGATTATTTTATTTTTTAAATGTTTTTGGAATTTTTTTACATATCACAATGTTTTTATAACACAAATTAGAAATCGTGTGCTTTTTTTAAAATTCTAACTTCCTGCTGGTCTAGGAAATCTACAAGCACATTAGCAGCAATGAACAGACCCTAACCCAATCTTTTGTAATGAAGCATCTAATGAGCATGTGTAAAACAAGAGTTGGACACATCAATTTGTGGGACTCTGGTCTATCATCCAGGTTAGTAGTCTCTGGTCACTGGATGGGGGGCTCACAAATCTCTTAACTTCTAGGATCCTTGGTGTGGCTTTTGATGTGATGTGATTATTGCTGTATGACAGGCACATGATGTAGCACAAGCCCTTGTTAATTAAAAGTTGTGCCGGGGAAGGTAAGAGATTTATGAGCCCCCCTCATCCAGACTATTGACCTGTCTGATGAACCGGAGTCTCCACAATGGATCTGGGCAGCTGTGACATCGCCTGTTGTGATTGGTGCATTTTGTGTTATCTGCTGTCGATAGAGATGTCACCTGTCATGGTAATCCTGCCTCTGCTGATAAGGAGCCTTGCTGAAAACTCTTCCAGAAAGAACAGAAAGTATGAGTTTAAATTGGCCCCAGTGGCCAGTGTGAAAATTGCAGGATTACTCATTTTGACTTTTAATAAAGATTGTGAAATAAAAAAAGGCAATTTTCTTAAATGTATGTGACACAAAGCCCTGATTTAAACAGTAGGTAATTCTCTGATGATAGCCTTTGCATTGGTGTAGAGGTCATAACTGCAATGTCATGCTTGTACATAGTCTTGCTAACCAGATTGGCAGTCCCTGGGGACATGATAAGTGATATGGGGAGTGGTGAGGAAGAAAGTCCAGGGGAGGACATGCTCTGTGTTCTGCATGTATCGCAGTTTTCAGCAGAATTGAAGATCACTTTTTCATCCTGCTCTTATTTCAGTATGAAAGCAACATACTGCCTAACAGTACATAATAATGCGTAGCGCAGGCCACTGATCCGTCACATCATTCATTGTTATAACACTGGCCGCAGCTTTGGGATGGAGCCAACGGGTTTTTTTTTTTCAGAAATAAAAAAAATAGTGTAGAAAAACGTAGCATGGAGGCTTGGTCAAATATAGGCGAGTGCCTACAGGCAGAGAGTATGCATAAGGGCTCATGCAGACATCCGTGCAACACGGTCCAAGCACAGATCGCAGTGCACGGACTGGCCACAGGTCTCCTCACCTAAGTGTAACAGTTTCCGAATTATATGTAGCTGTCCCGCTCAAGTTGGGAGTCCCACGGCCATTCTGCTTTGCGGTACATGCTCGGACCAAGTTGCAAGGACTTCTGCATGAGTCTTTATACAGTACTTGAGAGGAGAGGAAAGTTCTCAGGTACAGTAACTCCAAGTCACTGTCCCAAATGCTCATCTACAAGAGTCCACAGTTTCAGCTGATGAAGTAACTAGGGTGTGAGCTACACTGAGGAAAATAAGCATTTGATACACTGTCGATTTTGCAATTTTTCCCATGAACAAAGAATGCACTTCAACTGTGAGAGACAGAATCTTAAAGAAAAATGCAGAAAAATCACATTGTATGATTTTTACATAATTAATTTGCATTTTATTGCATGAAATAAGTATTTGATACCATAGGAAAACAGAACTTAATATTTGGTACATAAACCTTTGTTTGCAATTACAGAGGTCAGACGTTTCCTTTAGTTCTTGACCAAGTTTGCACACTTCAGCAGGGATTTCGGTCCACTCCTCCATAAGATCTTTTCCAGATCTTTCAGGCTTCAAGGGTGTCGCTGGGCAACATTGAGTTTCAGCTCCCTCCAAGGATATTCTACTGGGTTTTGGTCTGGAGACTGGCTAGGCCACTCAGGAACCTTGAAATGCTTCTTACAGAGCCACTCCTTAGTTGCTCTGGCTGTGTGTTTCGGGTCAATTGCCATGCCGGAAGACCAAACTGCGACCCATGTTCAATGCTCTTAGTGAGGGAAGGAGATTGTTGGCCAAAATCTTGCGATACATGACCCCATCCATAAGGTGTCCTGTTCCTTTTGCAGAAAATCACCCCCAATTATGATGTTTCCCCCACCATTATTCACGTTGGGTCGGTGGGTTGTACTCATCCTTCTTCCTTTAAGCAAGGCAAGTGGAGTTGTCATCAAAAAGTTCTATTTTGGTCTAATCTGACTACATGACCTTCTCTCATGCCTCCTCTGGATCATCCAGATCAGTGGTTCTCAACCTTTCTAATGCCGTGACCCCGCAATA
>VIAB01006146.1:24422-44660 GCA_009801035.1 Oophaga pumilio
GCAGAGACCCTCCCCCACATCCTGTAGTGAGACAGAGACCCATCTCCATTTCCTGTAGTGAGGCAGAGACCCGCCCCCACAATCTGTAGTGAGGCAGAGACACATCTCCACATCCTGTAGGGAGACAGAGACCCGCCCCCACTTCCTGTAGTGAGGCAGAGACCCTCCCCCACATCCTGTAGTGAGACAGAGACCCATCACCATTTCCTGTAGTGAGGCAGAGACCCGCCCCCACATCCTGTAGTGAGGCAGAGACACATCTCCACATCCTGTAGGGAGACAGAGACCCATCTCCACATCCTGTAGTGAGACAGAGACCCACCCCCACATCCTGTAACCTATCTTAATGTCTCTGCTGCTAGAGACGGATTACACTGTGATAATTTGGCCCATCTTGCTGGCACATTAGATTCTTCTCTCTTCCCTATGACACTTCTTGGTTGGCTTACTTTACACCAAAATTGCCAAAGATGATGTCACAAGCCATTCATAAATCTGCCATATTTTTCACTTCCTATAAACCGTGCTCTGCTCATGTATAGTGTTATGGATCAATGTATGATTGCTGGGGCTCTGACTTCTGAGGTCACCATTAGAATGAGGCTAGAGTTCCCTGTGTGAAAAAAGTGTTAGTGAGCATGTGCATCCATCACTCCTACAGAAAGTCGCACATGCTCATTAAGGCTTCATTCACACAGTGGACTTAAGGTACTGCCACACTTAGTGATCTCGTTAGCGATCTCAATAACGACGCAAGCTAATGAGATCGTTTTTGTGATCGTTTTAATGTCACTAGTAGCTGCCACACTTAGTGATCTCGTTAACGACGCATAAGCGGTTAGCGATCTCATTAACGACTTTAACGGTCATTGCGATGTAAAAAACAGCGCACATCGCTCACAAAAGGTGCCAGACACAGCGATATAGGCTCACCAGCGGGACGCCAACGATCTAAATATGGTCCAGAACTCTAGTGAACGATCAGCGAGATCACAGCAGGGGCCACGTCGTTGCTACATGCCACACACGTTAGCGTCACGAACGAGATCGCTAAATAGTGACGTATTTTAGCGATCTCGTTAGCGACGCTGTTTAGTGTGGCATACCCTTTACTTTTATCCCCTCTCATGCTGGGTGGGCGCCCAAACAATCAGACCCCCAGTGATCATAAATGTTTTAACTATGCTGTGGATGGGTGATGGATAAGAAAAATTATGTGACAACCCATTTTGATATCACTATTTGATATTAAATATTTATATTGGTACTTTCTCCAGACTTGCTCAGTTTCCGGATGTATAGTTTGCTAATTCACAGTGTACTGGAGTTTTCTCCCCCAGTTTTTGCACGTGGCCCCAGCTGTAGATTGTCACTTTACGAACAGTAAATAAGCCGGGGATATCACCGATTTACCCAAAGCCCCTTCCCCGCTTTTCTCCCACTTCTGTCGCTCTGTGCTTTCTTTTACTAGATACTTTACAAGCTGTGACACTGGTAATAAATGTAACATAAAAATCCGAGACAGATGTTGCAGTCCACGATCTTTAGAGCGTCCTTACATTTCATCCTCACGTTACCCCGGGCATTGTATTCCATCCCGCACGTAGCTGATATTATCGCTCGTAGGCAGGACGCTGGCACATCTCCTTTCCATTTGTTTCTATAGACATTTGCTATCTGAGATGGCTTAATACCAACGCTAACAAAGCGGGCTGCCTAGAAAATGAGGGGATGCCCAGAAAAAAGGAAAAACTTTACTACAAAATTATCTCTCATTATTAGTTATTTGTTATTATTATTATCATTTGTCCTGCTGCAAATACTGCATTTGTCATATAGTAAAACCTACAAGAAACAAAATCAGCATATACCCTACTGTAACTAAATAAGTAAATAGCAAGAGTGCATTTAAAGGGGATATCCGGGACTTTACAAAAAAACAAAAAATGTATCTAAGCAATAAGGGGGTAATTGCGACGTACCTGCCTGTTGTGTTCAGCGCCGTTCTTCCACGTCACAGACGCTCCTGCCAGGGATTCAGAAGCCTCTGCTGACGTCATGTCTACAGAGCGGAGGCTTCTTTTCCAATCTGCTCTGTTGACGGGACTGGGCTTCCGACATCATTCTGATTGACAGCATGATCCCCGTTGCCTAACCAGGGCAGCCGGCTGTCAATCAGACTGACCTTGGAATCCCTCCCCCATCATGTCAGCAGAGACAGCTGAATCCCTGGCAGGAGCGGTTTGTGACCTCTCTCTGCTGGGGAAGAACGGTGCCAGGCACAACAGGCAGGTCCTGCCTGTTAGTGCTTAGATACATTTTTTGTTTTTTTGTAACTACCCTTTAAATAACAGAGTTATTAATAAACAATGTTTTTGATACAAAAATAGTATAAAAGCCATCCCACCAGTGTCAAGGTGACCCTATTCGGGACGGTCCTACACTGTCTAATAATAAAGCCTTAGCATGTGTCAGAAGTGACTTGTGTGAATAAGGGCAGACAAAGGACCGGGACCCGAGATCTGGGCACCCCAGCCTTAGGAAGCTATTTAAATGTAATGTCCAGCTCAAGGAAGGGAGGTCACCATCTAACTTGCGCAAAATGCAAAAATCCAAGAAAAAACACACACATTGAGCTGGAGTCTGACTTGATGTACATGCAACATCTAAACGCATGTTCACTTTGGCCATAAAAGAGACAAAACCTACAAGAAAGAAAATGAGCATAAACCATAAACCCTGCTGTAACTAAATCAGTAAAAAGCAAAAGTGCATTTAAATAACATCCAGTATGTAGAGAACGGAGATACCTCAAAATCGGTGGGTGCCAAATCCGACTGGTGAAGCACAGCAAACCATACAAGAGGACAAGGATGTGAAGCGGCACAACCAGCCGGTGAATTAAAAACTTCTGTAACCATTAAAGCATATATATGTGTCATGATCCAATTTTGGATCTGTGTCAGATCTCTGTTTGCATATTAAATCCTTTTTCCTTTCAGGCCATCGGGGGTTAATGTCAGTCTTTTCCCCTGGTGGCCGCTGGTGTAATTACATTGCTGCTGACTTGTCAGGGGAAGGTGGTGACCACTCCCACCATCCTTTATAAGGTCACCTGAGGCGTCAGCTGACTGTTGGTGATATTGCTACCTTTTGGAGACCAACCAAGCTGAAGTCAGGACCTTGCTGAGCGTAGTGGTACTTCTGCTGTTTCCCTGATTTGGTGCCTTTCTCTGCTGTTTGGTGCATTGGAGCAGAGCAAGCTAAGTGTTTATTGTTTAGTTATTTAACCCCCAGGTGTCAGTCTTTCCTTTTTGTTGTTTTGGTGTAATTCACTTTATTCCCTGTCCCACCTCCTGGGGAGGGGGTTGGTGGGTTTAGCTCAGGGCTAAACAGGAGACAGGGACAGGTCGGTGGCTTGGGCCTCACTACGTTCAAGTGTACCCCCAAGTTCAGGAGAGACAGGGTCCTTCCTTAGCCTTAGGGGCAGTTCAGGGGCTCAGGATCCTCGTCCCCTGTATTTCCACAACTGCCCCATGACAATATCCAAACAAAAGATGCTAAAAAATAACTAACGCGTTTTTGACCAAGAAACGTATCAGGCTTTTTTTTTATCATTTTTTGTATGGATCCACATGCTTTAATGGTTACAGGATAAAAAAGTCTTTAATTCACCGGCTGGTTGTGCCGCTTCACATCCTCTTCTATAATTGGATATACTTCCTTTGGACATTGTAAAATATATTGAAGAGTTTGTGTCATCATCATAGATTGGTAAAATTGCAAAGTGATTGTAAACAGAAGCAACTTTGCAATTTACCTCCTATTAAAAACCCTCTTTCATCTTAAAATTGGATGGATTCTTATCTGTTTAGTTTGTTACCATGCAGTCTGTCAGCGGTGGCTAGTTTGCTAGGAAAGGGGCTCAGCACTTACAAGCTCCTTCCTATAGGGCTTGTAAGTAATGATGAGCAAACTTGCTCGGATAAGGAGTTATCTGCATGCTCGGGTGCCATCCGAATGTATTTTGTGCGATTCAATAATATGTTCGAGTCCCCGCAGCTGCATTTCTCGCAACTGTTTGACAGCCACAACACATGCAGGGATTGTCTGTTAGGTAAGACATTCAGGCTCAGGGACTCGTATTATTCGAGCATGCCGAAGACGCTCGGTTAGCACCCGGGTATGCAGATAACACCATATCCGAGCACGTTCGCTCATTGCTAGTACTTCCGTCTAGCGGCCTCTTCTGCAACACTTTGCTCATTTTTTTTTTCATTTTTGGAAAAGTGTTGTGAGTGTGAAAGCAAAAAAATCACAAATAGAGCTGTAAATATTACATGTGCCAAAACGTGAAGCTTTTTAACGCCAGAAAAATGAATATTGTAGAATCTAAATTTGTTTTGCGCAGTTGAAAACAAACATACACAACATTTCATAGCTTATTGAAAGGGTGCAAATGTATCAAGAGAGAAAAAAAAGTATCTTTACATTTTCACTAAATATTGAAACATCGCGCCCCATTTTAATTAATTTGGTGCTAAATTAAGAAAGACATAACCGGAACCCAAGTGTTCAATTTCTCCCACCGGGAAAAATGAAAGTGTGCTGGGTGTTCCAAAGTAAAGAAAAGACCTTCTATGTTAGTGTTTCCTAATCCTGAATAGCGGACCTCCATCAGCGGTAATTCATCAGGACTCCCTGGATTAAGCTGCACCAAATTTATGAAGAAGCGATCACATCTCCGTAAATGTAGCGCTTTTTTTTTTGGAAAGTTTCTGCTCCAAAAAATGAAATGGTTCTCAGCTGCGATGTGTGCGGCAGTGCGGCTACTCCCATATTGTAAAGCTCCATCCCTTTTGTTAGAAAAGTAACAGATCAACGCTAGAGGATAATAGAAAAAATTGGAGTCCGACTCAACAGGACTGGATTTTCCTTTTCTTTTTATTTTTCTAAAGAAATTATAGTGCATACAAAAGAAAATTTTCATGGTCGATGCGTTTTGACTGCACTAAGCAGTCTTACTCGTGACTCATGACATGAGTAAGACTGCTTAGTGCAGTCGAAACGCGTCGATCATGAAAATTTTCTTTTGTATGCACTATAATTTCTTTAGAAAAAGAAAAAGTAAAAAGTCCTGTTGAGTCGGACTCCAATTTTTTCTATTATCCTTGACGTGAGGCCAGGGCGAGGCCGGTGTCTGAGCCCCAGATGGATGAGCATAGAGCTACTGGGCGAGCTGAAATTAAGTTTTTATTAACGCTAGAGGGCCAAAAGTTGTTATTTTAACTTTTTTTTTGGCAATTTTCCGCTTTTTGACATTAGATAACTGCTGCAAAAACTTTGATAAGTTTTCCACTACTAGCTGCAAAATTCATCCTCTACTTTGTAACAGATATTGGGTTATAATAATCAGTATGAAGTAACTTTAAAAATGTTATTAAATACTCTTTTCTTTGGAAAACAGATAACACTTGTACATGAAAAGACCAATCTGTTGTTACAGGCCACGGTGAAGGTTAATGTTATGTCTGGGGTCTGTAGGGACAGGAAGGAGCCGCTGTCACGGGGATCACTATGGCCGCCACATCTGCTCCAGAGTTTGGGTAAAGTTAGTCTGGTCTTCCTTCAGTAACGATAACTGCGCGATTCCATGTATATTAGTGCATTTCATGATGTAGATGAATATATCAAGATCTATTAAGAAAAAAAAGAACCCGTGCACCAATTCAATGCACGGCCAAATATTGGGATAGTCTTTTGGGCCTGGTGAGTTTAAGGTTCCGTTCAGATTCCGATAAAAGGAATATCCTACCAGATAACGTTTTCCATCCTTTCCGTCTTTTTCGGAAAGACCCAGTGATAAATCACAGACCAAACATGCGGCTAAAGGAACCCATAATGGAAAAGACAGAGAGATAGCAGAAGGGAAGAGCGGGGGCCTAATGGCTTGTAATGCTGCCAGCGTAATCGCTCTTGTCTTCTGGTGGATCATCTGGTTGTGAATGTATAGCAGTTTCGGAAAACAGCAGGACCCTATAGAATTGTTAAAAAAAAAAGTAAATATAAACCCAGTGCAACAACACAGCTGTGCACCACTGGCTGGAGGAACGCATAGAGGAATGTGCGCGAAGGAAAGGAACGCCTTATGGTAACCGTGGCTAATCTAAAGTAGCATTCCTCTTTTTATTCCTATTGTCTTTGTTACAATATTTGGCTTGTTTTCGGGGCCGACAGAGCCGGGTCCTCGCTGTGCTTCCTAAAAGGCTCAGCCGGAGGGAACAGCTGAGGCACCAGACATTGGAGTCCCAACATTCTGCTCCCCTGGAGCTGCGGGATCTCCTCGCCTCCCATTATGCGCTGCTGCGGCTCGCGTCCCGCTGGGTATAATTAATGCTTTGCCCTTCTTAGAATGTCAGTTTTGTCTACTTGAAGTGCACAAATGGAATCGAGAGAACTTGGGAGAAAGGGACAGAGACTTTTTAGGAAACGTTATTGGGATTATTAATCATACTTGTGGCCGTCGTCATTCATCTTCTGCGTTCGTTCTTCGCCAGATTTGGAAAAGGGGTTTACTAGTCGAGGGAGGTTATTGTCAGGAAATAAATGGCCTGTTTTTTATTTTTATTGCTTAGACGCACTGAATATTTTATAAGCGCCGAGTGCATTGTTTCACTACTCCGTTACCATTTTCATATCAGACATTAAAGTGCGAAATGAACGCGGCTCTTACATCTAGGATTTCATTTGCACTTTTAAAGCAAGTTCATCGCTTGTATTTTTTTTTTTTTACAGACATTTGAAATCCAAACTATGGCGAAAGTATTAGGAGAATTTATTATAATTCATATCAGAATTTTGACCCGTTTTCGGGGTGAATTCATCAAAACTGGCATTTTTACACCAGCGTTGTATCAGGGTAGCGCTGGGGTAAAATATTCTTCTAAGGTCTCATTCAGACGTCACGTGCGAGAAAAACGGACCAGAGATTGATCTGAGTTTCATAAGTTTTACTCGCACGGGAAGAGAAAAAAAGAAAGTTTCTCCACCATCTTCTGACAGTTCATAGGATCCGATTTTTTTTTTTCCATAGAATAATCCAACCCACGGAGCAAAATCAGTCACGTCTCAATGATTTTCCGTGAACCGTCCAGTCCGTGAAAAATCGCAGACATGTGAGTGGCCATATAAACAATCACAGGAATGAGTGCCATCCGTGAAAACCACAAATGTGCTCATACGCTATGAGTGGACGCGTGATAGAGGCAGCGTCAGACTGAAGAACATTGGGCCCTCCAGAGGATACCATTCTGGGGGCCCACCTTTCTCCCCCACTCAAGAGAGCCGCAGCAGCTGCAAGATTTGCGCTATGAACTCTCCTGAAGGAGGAGGCAGGGCCCACCGGAGGATTCTCCGGTTATCTGTTGGGCCAGTCCAGCCCTGGATAGAGGCCATAATGAATGTAGCACATTTTTCAGCATAAGAAATATCCTCTAGTCGTCCGCTGTTGTGGAGTAAATTATAGTGATTCTTCCAGATCTCCATCCACTTTTTCCAAAATTGGCGTAAAGAACCTGAAAATTCACATTTTTGCATAGCTATGTGTTCTTTTTCACATCAGTTTTCTGGCAAAAAAAAGACCCCTCTTTAAAAACATTTTGCGGCAAGTCCTTCACTTATATTTTGATGCATTTATGACATGCAATTCTTTTTTAAAATGTTGCACAAATATGATGCAAAATCCCTCCAGTAGGGGAGTCCCCGTGAAAAGTGGAAAATCAATCCGTTCTAGACAGAAGTCTAAAGATGCCCCAAATGTATCCAATGTTAGGAGAACGGTTCCCTGTATACTTAGAAGGGTGATATGAAATGCCGTTGTTCTTTTTTTTTTTCTTTTTTCCAGAAAGGGCGCCACTTATGTCTGTGGTTGGAAACGGTATTGCATTTTAGACCATTCACTTAAATGCAGTTATACCGGGTACATGAAAAATCAGCAGCAAGTACTGTAAATGCAGACGCCAATCCGGGCGCTGCAGACTATCATTAGAGAAGAAAGAACTTTTCTCTGTGATCCTGAAATCGGAGCCATTATTGCGGAATCCATTCCAACATCATCAAAACTTTAGAAAGTTATCACCGTAAACGCAGTTCTTATATAACGAGGAAGCAGCAAAATGAGACGCGGAATTACTGTAACTTTTTGCATTGTTTCTTTTTTTAATTGAGCCTCCTGGTTAAAAAAAAAAAAACAACAAAAAAAACTTTACTACAAGCTAAAATGATCTAAAGTCAATGTAACGGGGAGTCGGGGATATATCTGTATCTGGGGAAGCAGCAGAATGCGAGAAACGTTAATAAACCCTAATGATTGTGTAATAGAACTACAGATCGGACCTCGGGTACAAATCATCAAAGAGCTGAGAGATTCGGCAACGTAATCCTAGAAATATTTACTGCCCACGGCCGTGGAAGCATCTCCAGGATATGGGAAACTCAGAGGAAGTGGTTTTTTTTTCCAAAACAAATGAGACAAAGTTGATTTTTTTTTTTTGAAGTCTGGAACTAAATAGGATGAAATTGTAAATATTCCAATTATCTCTCAGGATATGATACAAGTGGATCGAACAAGTTAAAATATGTGCTGGAACTGTCCTGATTCCGTAACTTGCCGTGCAATCTTATGGAGTGGGCGGTTGAACTTCACCGGCGCTATAGGTACTAGGACTTTCCTCTCATTTTCTTCACCAGCACTATAGGTACTAGGACTTTCCTCTCATTTTTCAACATGCATTGTTCCATCCCTGTCCAATAGATGAAAGCCAGCTCCTCTGTTATGCCAATATGAAATTTGACAGACGGGAGAACAGTAGTAGAGGGGGAAATACCTTACTGTTACTTTGGCTCTTATGCTTTTTCTAAGCTTACTCTGATCTAGTCAACGGAGGTGATTTCTTTTGGTGCACATATCAGAATATTATGTGCAGGGACAGTCCGGCTTCTCCTGCTCTGTAACTTGCCCTGCACTCTTATTGAGTTGGCACTCTATCTTCAGCAATATTCTCCCAGCACTATCAGTACTAGAACTTCCTTCTCCTTCACTTCTCAACTTGCATTTCTCCTATTTTGTCTACTGACTGGACATGAAAAACGCTGACGTCTGAATAAAGCCTAATAGGTATGGGGGACGCTGGACAGATGACGTTGGGGTAAAGAAGGATCCATCTTGCTGAATATCAGTGATCCATATGTTTTCACTGGAGATGAGCAGCCACCCGAGGAGTCCGGCATTGAGAACACCGGAGCGTTAGGCTGAGCTTTGTATGGGGGGAGAGGGATCGTTGGTGGCCCAATGATCGTTCACCCGATAGCTATCTGATGTGTATGGGGGTCCACGTCCCTCTCTGTAAAGTCTCCACGCCCTAAAATCGAGACATTATACGTCACGCGCGGGAACATAGAAAAGGCAGAAGTGACAAACGATAAAAAGAAAAAGACAAAAAATAGAAAGTTAATAAAGGGTTGACAATGGTGCAGATAATTACCGGGCGTTCATTTATGGAGTATTTATGATGATTGATACATGATAATTCTGCTTCTTGATCGCGCACCTGCTCTTCTTCATCATCATCATCATCATCGCTCTCCCGGCCGATCTGTTGACTCCATCCTATCCTCGTTATCAGACAATCGCGTTGAGCGCTACGTGGCGTTATAGACACCCCCTTTAATCGATGGGGAGGAGGTGAGGGATTGAAGTGTGAGGACGGGGGGGAAACGCATCATTAGGATCGCTTCCTCTGGTTTTGTCCCAGGGATAAAGAGACAAGAAAAGTGATGAAATGATTTTGAAGCCACGGTGGCTGAAGCCGCCATCTCCATGGTAATGCGAGGAGCTTAATTTGGCCTCTCGCCATCGGTCAGTGACTTTCTGGTGATTAGTTAGCTCGCCTTGGGGACTTGGCTTGGTTTCATCCCCAGTTTTGTTTTTTCTTTTGTATTTTTTTCTCTCCCCCACTCCCCGCTTTTCCTTCTCCGTCCCTTTTTTTCTTTATCGGCGAGAAAGTGACGTTGTGTGAAACGGCGGCTCCTGAGCAAACATGGCAGAGAATAGTCAGACCGGTGAGAAACTGCTCCAAAAAAAAAAAGACTCATTGACTTCTGCCATAAGGATTGATCTATGGGGCTCAGAAGACTCAGACCCATTAAATTGTACCTATTCATTGGGCATAATGCGAGTCCCGGAGACTTATCATCGGATTTCCCATTTATCCCCTCCCCCATCAAATACCGAACTCACAAATCGTCTATGGCGTCCTGTCCGGTGCTAATCGCAGCTGTCTTATTACAAATTGTGCTGCCGGCTGGAGGGCAGGGGGTGAAATCGGATCCCGGTCCCTGCTAATTATCCCTGCTGTAAGGACGGGGGGCATCATGGAGGGGAGATTGCAGAATTCACTAATATTTGTAGCAGAGGATAACCTGTATCTGTATCAATACCATAGGAATAAAATAATAAAAAATAAAATTAGTGGTATTTTTTTTTTTAATTTCATGATTCCCATTAGGACATACAGACGTGGAGGGGCCACGTCTAATATTTCGCCTCCCTATCTGATCCCCAGCAGAGCCTGAATCCATTAGGTGATTGCCAGGCTGGATATCATCAATTATATCTGGTGTAAAGAAAGTGAGATTAGGGCATGTTCACACATCGCTTTTCTTATGCATTTTTTTTCCTGCATGAAAAATGTAGGCATTAGATTTATTTCTAATTTTTTTTTTTTTTTTTTGGCGTTTTTTGGTGCAAAGCCATTCAGATCGGACTGGGAAAAAAAGTGCAGTAAAAACACTGAAAAACACTGGTCCATAGGATCGACCCTCCTATGCCGTCTATATGGACATGTAAGTTATTGGAAGCTGAATAAAATGATACCTTGATATCAGCGATCCGATGTTTTATTCCTGAGAAATCCACATTTTTCTTAATATGTAAATGAGTTGTTAAGATCTATGGGCCGGACATAGATCTTCCCGATTTTGCATGAAAGGTGGCATCACCAGTGTGAGACATGTAACGACTGACAGTCTGCTCACCTGATTTACAGATCTCAAACCGATAATGTCCATTTTCATGTAAAACACCCTTTGGAGGCAGATTCTCAGGGAGATCTATGTCCCACCCATAGATCTTAACAGCTCATTTACATATTAGGAAAAATGATGATATCTCTGGCATAAAACATCGGATTCCTGATATCAAGATATCCTTTTATTCAGCCTCCTATGACCTGCGTGATCAAACGGACGGCTTAGGAGGGTCTGATCCTACTGAAAGATTCCCTTTAAGAAAGAAATGTTTCTAAAAACTGATCCATTAGATCTTCATTCTATTCATAGGCTTTGCCCTATCAAAGCTGACGTTTGCTTTACCCGCTTCTATCCAATGTTTCCAATCTGACTTATTTTCCTTTTTGCAACATTTTGCTACAAATTAGTAACTTTGTGCGCTAGATAATTGTGATTGTAACTAAACAGCATTTAAGGGAGTTTTTTTTTTTCTTTTCGATCCTTTTTTTCCCCATAATTAGACAGTTTTTCCTATAGGGCAAGTCTCCGGCGCGCCCCTCCTGGTTAATTGAGGGGTACATAAGTCATTAACTTGATTCCAGGATTTTAAACAAGGGCCGGAGCTGATATTTCAGTAAAGCGTTACTGATGAATAGTCGACCCTTTGACCTCATCTCGAGCGGGGGTTTAATTAAACTGTCAGCGCCGGACAGACAGACAAAAGGGGCCGGGTTTTGTCCATTGCCTTGAATGAAATGAATAACTGTTAAAAATTGATCACTCTTTGCTGCAAAGCGAAATGACAAAGGATTGGAAGTGACCTCAGGTCCTTCCAGCCCCGGCGCTTTCACATGTCTCTAAGTAAACTACACAGATTTCTCCCGTTTTTTTTTTGTTTGTTTTTTTCTATTCTTCTTTTATAGAAGGAAAACTGTCCCCCCCCCCTTCCCTTTAATAAAAAGTTCCATTATCTCCCGGCCATAAATCCAGCCGCATATCACCGTCCCTGGTAACTGGAAGCCCGGCTTGACGTCTCATATTAGTGAATTAAAATGTCCTAACACTTAAAGATGGAGGTAGAGTATAGCAGAGCCGACAAACGAGCCCGAGCGAGCCCGAGCATGTCTTGTGGGAAGTGAGAAAATATAGGGAGCGTGATGGTGCGAGAGGAATAGAAAAAGAGGAGAAGCTGTGCGACATCCCCACCCAGATCAGCACCAGGCGACATGGACTTGTTCCACCTGTCGTTAGATTGCTCTGCAGATCACAGACAATATATTGCATGAAAATCGACAGCATCCAGATAAGTTGGATTTCACTATTAAGAAGGTGATGCTTTGTTTTTTGGTTTCATACCCCACACTATCCCATGATTGCCTGATCTGCCCCTCGGCTTCATATCAGAAGTCCAGCATCCTATAAGAAAGAAAATTTCTGCCCTTTCCAAACATTTATCTGCTTCTTTACTTTGCTTTGCGCCATCATATTCCGCAGCTTTACAGATCTCGTCATCGCTGTCCTCACAGTCTAAGTTCCCTATCAGCATGTCTTTGGATACATTGTATTTGACCCTGGACAAAAAAAAAAAAACATTGCTACTTGGGAAAATATAATTTTTAATGTTCCCCCCTCCATGTCTGTATGGAGCTTGTGCGCTGGGCACAGTCATGGGGAACAGAAAAGGGCGAACCCCAAACTGTTCCCACAAAGCTGAAGATACAATTGTCCATATTAAGTATTAAGATTCCTCTTCACTGGAACTAAGGAGCTGAGGCCGCCCCCTGATAACAGCCCATAGCATTATCCTCCTCCACCATCTGTACAGGGGGCACAATGCAGTCAGGGGTTAACGTCCTCCTGGAATCACCAAACCCAGACTCCTCCATCAGAGAAGTGCGATCCTCACTGCACAGAACACGTCTCCTCCAGAGTCCAGTGATGGCGTCTTTACACCACTCCATCCGACGCTCAGCATTGTGCTTGGTGATGTACGGCACAGTGATCTAGGATTGCAGTTATGGACTCGGTGACTTTTCTTCAGCTTACGATTCGGCACTTTCTGCAGCTCAGTTCCTGTCCGGAGTCATTGTGTTGCGGTCCCTGAAATCCCATGATGTTACCCACAATTTAACCTTCGAGTGATGCAGTTTTGCAAGGTGCAAACAATTTGGGGAGCACATCCTGTACCGTGATGTTTCCCGTCTTCTGTGAAGTTTCCATTCAGCCGGACCGATGATATCATCCGCTGCCTTTCTGTATACAGATTGGCGCAGCTGTCCGTACCTGGGAGGGAAGGTCCATGTGTCGCCGCCTGGTTATTGTCACGATGTTCTTTGCTGGATATTTTGTTAGTCTCTTTCTCCCTCATCGTACCTGCGATCAGATGCGCCTCTTCTTCTCAGGTACACGGGGTTGTGACCAGCTGTCGGTCCGGCTGAGTTGACTTTTGATCGTGCCCCTGAGTGTTGGCGGAGAAGGACACCCCTGACGCGCTCGCACACGGAGACGCAGATGAGTGGCAGATGTTGATGCGTTCATTGTTTGTGGTCTCGTCCTTGTTTACATCATCAGCGAAGAAGGCAAAAAAAAAAAAAGCTGAAATCAATCCGGGTGGGACGGGAGGAAACAATGCCGGAGATTCTGTTTTGCAGATTTCATGAAATGACTCAGGGATGAAAGAGCCGTGAAGGAGAACTAATGAGCTGCTGATATATATAGCAGAAGTGAGAGGTGCAGCCGCCAAGGTCAGATATTAATACCCCGGTAATAAGGAGAAGCCTGGAGGAGGAGGCGGTAGATGAGGCATTTCCATAAATGCTGCCTCACTTGGTTCACTAATGGTTTTGATCCCTACTCTTAGGCATCGTTCACACATGTGCATTACAGCTCCCGATACCTTTTATATGGAGTCGTAATATTGCTAGGACTCGGCGCAGTAAAACATTGCTTTTAAAGTAACATAACGCCGCTTATGGCGTCATTCAGCCGCACGTGAAAGATCTATTTCTCTTGGCTATGTGTCCGCAGGGACTCGTGCCGGATCCTTGTGTCGGGTCTATTGCTATCACCCACGATGAGCAGCATTTGTGGATGTTTTATGCATGCAGTATTCCGATTCCATTACATTTTCTGAAAAATACAGCTCACAAAAACCCCTGTTAATTCTATGCCGGCACTTCCCTGGTCCCTGACAGTCTCTGTTCACCGATCATGTTGACGCCTTATGTCGCCGGCAGGAATTGTTTGCAGCGGTCACACATCATTGCTGGAGCCACGTAAAACTTTTCAAGTGTAATGTACATAATGAATAACAACATTATTATAACCTGTATCCTGCATTTTTCACCATTTTTCACCTCTGCAGGTTCTATTTTATAATTTTCAGTTGTCTCCAAGCTAGTTGGTGGAGATTATCTGCTTTAATGTTTCTGGTTCACATCACACAGACATGAGTTACTCTAGCTTTCCTATCTGTATGTATCGTATGTTCAGAAGCGGTGTGGGGGACATTATACAGCAGTACTGACCAGTGTAGTTGTGAATCCAGCTCTGGGATGAGATAAACGCTTTCTATAAAGAAGCTGCATTTGAAGGTATTCTACAGCAGTAATGAGCAGTGTAGCAGTGAGTCCAGCTCTGCGGTGAGATAACTTGCTATAACACAGCACCACTGAGAATAATATGCAGCAGTACTGAGTATTGTAGCAGTGAGTCCAGCTCTGCAGTGAGATAAACACTTGCTATAACACAGCAGCATTAAGGACAATATACAGCAATACTGAGCAGTGCAGAAGTGAGCCCAGTTCCAGAATGAGATAAACACTTGCTATAAAGAAGCTGCATTTGAAGGTATTCTACAGCAGTAATGAGCAGTGTAGCAATGAATCCAGCTTTGCGGTGAGATAACTTTCTATAACACAGCAGCATTGAGGGTAATATGCAGCAGTACTGAGCAGTGTAGCAGTGAGTCCAGCTCTGCAGTGAGATAAACACTTGCTATAACAGCAGCATTAAGGACAATATACAGCAATACTGAGCAGTGTAGCAGTGAGTCCAGCGTTGGGGTGAGAATAAATGCTTGCTAACAAGCAGCATTATAGAGGCATTATGCATCAGTACTGAGCAAGTGTAGCTGTGAATCCAGCTATGTGGTGAGATAAACATGTGTTATAACACAGCAGCATTGAGGCAAATGTACAGTACAACAGTACTAGCAAATATAGATGTGAATCCATCTCTGGGGGGAAATGAACAATTGCTTTAAGGCAGCAGCATTGAGGCAATATGCAGCAGTACTCAGCAAGTGTAGCTGTGAATTCAGCTCTGTGGGGATGTAAAACACTTTCTAAAAAGCTGTGATCTGTCTCATTCTCCCTCTGCCTGTTTTGTCACTCTCACACACTTCAACAGATAGCTGTAATTTGATTCCTCCGTGAGCCCATGAATTTAGTAGGCAGGAGAGGAGAAAAAGTGGCTCATAAGTGGATTAAGAAGCCTATTTCTCCATTGTGACATATTATTGTTTGTTATACTCATTTGTACTAGTGATTTAAGCACGGTTTTATGACCATTTAATGTCCCCCACCATAGATCTCCACACACTGCCTGTCCAATACTTGCTGACCGACCGCCTTCATTCCTCACCCAAAGTGTTGCATTTCCAAAATTGACCTCAAACAGTATCAGTCAGGTTCGTTTTGGAACTGCAGATGTTGCATTTAGTAATTAATGAATTGGAAATTGATGATGGGATGAAATGAGCAATATCGCTGCCTCTGCAAGTGAGCCAAAGAGTCGAGCGGAGCAGACACATCCACCACCCCCAGATAGGAGACCCAGAAAACAAATCTTCCGTGAGCTGAACATTTACCGAGGATGTTGGGTGGGTCGGCATCTGGAGGACGTGCATGTTACAGAGTGTAAACAGGGGGTTTTGTTGGACCCAAATTCAGTGCAAATTAAATACAATTGTTCTTGTTGGCACTATTTGTGAGCGTGACGTAGATGAAGGACTGAGGGAAGGATCTGGATGCTCATCGGTGGCGAGATGGAAATTCTGTATCACAAGAGAAGAATGCCGGGGCAAGTAGGGGCAGCAGCAGCGTAGTCCATGGCCGAGGTGTGTCCCGGAGCGTAGACATAAAGGAGGGGCCGAGGAAGCTCCTGTTCTGTATTTCCCATAAAGGACCCTATTATAGATTTAGTATTGAGGCCCGGGATCCATACAGCGCCCCTCTGCCTGCACACAGACGCTGCTCGACTCCTCCACTGCACAAGTCGCCATCATCATCCTCATTCATAAAAACGGCTGGAAGTATCGAGCCCGAGGAGCTGACGGTGCTGTCAGGGGGACGGACCAAGCCAGTGTAGTCACTGGGACATGGGACAAGGACTGATAACTTGTCCTAAAAGCATAAAATGAAGTAGAGATAATTTCAATAATAGCCCCATTTTGTTAATTAGATATAAATGTATAATTTGAAGGTGACCTGTCACTTGTCATACACATGTTATTTCTTTCTCCTGGTATAAATGCCGCTGTTCTCCTGAATCCGGCGATGTTTTTCTTTTTATTCTTTTGCTTTTCCTATCCTGAGATATGGCCAATTCTTCCCTGCATGTAAATCCAGTCTTGTTATCCAAATGGGCGGAGTCCTCTTGAATCGGTACCCGTGAAGACCACACCCAGTTGGCTAACAACCGCATTAGGTGCAGGATTGGAGAGTGGAGACCATGCCCACTTGGCTAAAAAGACTAGATTTATATATAGTGAAGAGGTCAAATCAGGTCGTCTGAACGGTCAGTTCAAGGTAAAGTTTTCCCTGGGTTGAAATCAGGATGTATCAGTTACTGCACGGAAAATAAGCCCTAGGGTCGCTGTTAGGGAAGTGTCAGATGGGTGTATAACTCTGACGGGGATCGTAACGCAGTGCTCGGACTGGCCGTCGGCTCTCCCTACCCGAACGTGACAGCCGCCTATAAATACATGCCGACGGCCAGTCCAAACATTGCGTCTATAAATCAAGGGTTGTGCAGGTCTGGAGCCGTGCTAACTTAAGGGGAACCTGTCGCTTTAAATATGCAGTCCGATCTGCGGACAGCACGGTATAGAGAAGGAGGAGCCGAGCAGAAGGATATATCGGTTTGTTGGAAAATATTTTGTATAACTTGCACTTTATTCATTAAAATCCCTGGTGATTACATGCATATAAGTCCAGTGGGTGGTCCTACTAGTGATTGACAGCTATGTCTGTGTGTACAGTCATGGGACCGCCCACTGGACTCATAGCCATACAAGCAGCAGCGATTTTAATGAATAAAATGCAAGTTTTACTGAAACTTTTCACACATATAAGGGGGCCCCAAAAAGTCCCTTTTGCCTATATAAAAAGACCAGTGATATTAAAGACTTCAATAATTGGGGGCCCAGTTGGAGCTTTTGCATTGAGGCCTATGAGCTTCAAGTTACGCCACTGGGTGCGACGCCCGACACTCCCATCAATCAGCCGTTGTACACAGTACATGGATGTGCAGAGCTGGAGCGCCATGCATTGTGTGGTGGCCATTCTTAGGTACTGCAACTCAGCTGCTATTGATGTAAAAGTAGACAACCCCTATAAAAGTCAACGTGATGTGTCAGGGAGCCAATACAGAGGTAGAATTGCAGCATATCCTTGTCGTCCAGAGCCGGCCTGGCTCTACTTGCTGGGTGAATTCACTGAATATCAGTTTTTGCAGAGAAAATGTGAGGTTACATATTCTCCATTCAAACGAATAAACATTGGGGGGCTAGAGTCCTCCAGGGAAGTCACATGGATCATGTTGCTATGCGCTGAAAGGGTCCATGGAAAGGGCCACCCCTTTAAAGGCTCATTTTCACACTGAACAGCTGCACTCCCGAAAGAAAAAAAAAAATTGCGCTACCTTCATGTCAGATACAAATTGCATTCGTCGCCGGTACATTTAACTTTTGCAAATTTTAACCACCAAAGAGAACGGCGGATAAAAGGCTCCATTAAATTTTCAGCCAATTCCTGTCTCTGAAGGTCAGTAAGGAACGGCCGTGAAATCAGTCACCCTCGGTCTGCGGCGGGCTCCTGCCTGGTGAATTTCAATCTCGCGTCTACGCTTTAAGAAAGGCTCCGGGTGCCGAGGAGGGAAATGTGCGCTGGGATTCACGCCGCTGACGGGACACGGCTCGCTTTCAGGTTTACATCTTTGTAGAAACGTCCAGACGTGCGAGCGCTGTGGAGACCGAACAATTCAGCTGTGAAAAGCCAGTCCCCTCCGCTTGGCAGCGGAGGCAGAAGTCGATACGGGGCCGCAGTCATATGCTAATATGGAGGGTAGAATTCGGGGGGGGGGTTCATTGTATCCGCTGGTGCATGTAATGAGCAGGAGCAACATGTCTGTGATCCCCCACAAAATGCTGCAACATGAAGCTGAAGACCCAAGAGCCGGGGATTGCGCGGCATCCATTACATGTGACATTCCCATTAGTGCGCGCCGCCTTGTACTCCACACCTGTACGACAACCGCTTCATTCAATGTAGCTGCCGGCAAGACTGGCAACCAAAGCCGAGATTGTGGCTACGATTCCGCACTGAGACGATTCAGCGTGAAACGCCATGAGAGATGTGACCGGATTTTTAAGACGCCGTTCACACGGTTCTTTGTGGATCTGTCGTCGGCTTTACATCGACGCTTTGCATTTTGGTTGAAATTCTTCAGGTTTTACAATTCGCACGTACATTTTTTTTTTACAAACAAACTCACTGTCTACAGAACAATGGCGGCCGTACACCTTGTCCCCCGAATGTCTATTTGTCCAAAAGCCATCGCTTCTGACACCCCGATACACATTCACGCTCAACCAGTTGTCAACGGCTTTGACGACAAAAGGATCAAGCTTGAATTTAAAACTGGAGGATCCTGGTCTCGTCCAACGCCGCGGAGCGTTCTGGTGTCCTTTAATGAAAGGTTCCGTCAGGTAACCCGAGAGTTCAGGCCACCCAAAAACATTAGATCAAAAAGATAGAAAAGTGGCCTCCAAACAATGGAATACTATATAAAAAAATACAGATAGTGCTCGCCCTCCCCGGGTTCAGAGCGGTCTCCTCGCTTACATCACTGCTGCAGCCAATTTGTGAGTTCAGTCACCCTGTTGATGTAGACCGCACGAGCTGCTGAGCTCAGTGATTGGCTGCAGCGGTGATGAGCGCTATCAGGATGTCATCACCACTGCAGACAAAACATAAGGAGTCAGCGCTGGGCCCAGGGAGGGTGAATGTTATCTCTATTTGTCATTTACTAGTATCTCATCGTTTGGTGACCACTTTTAAAAAATCAACAAAACCCACAGATATTGGCAGAACCGGCAGACCATCGAATGTGTGTCTGTTCCTCCCAACTCTCCAATGACATTGCTTCATCTTCTTCTTCCTTGACTGGTCTGGCAGCGACTTGCTCCACTCTTCCCATTGTAAACACATGAATGGGGGAGTTGGGAAAGATGGCAGCTGTCAGACGGATGAGTGTTTAGCCAACAGCTGTCTAATGTGTACGGGCACAAGAATGGGAAACTCTTACAAGAAGAGTAAAGTGTAGAACAAGCAGGTAATGTAAAAATGCATGAGAGAAGGCTCCTGGTACCATCTTCCTCTCCGGTGGCGCCCAACCAGGAATACGGCTGCCACTTGTTTGAGATGTGTTAGCCATTGGGCCGATGCTTAGCTGTATTCGGAGTACCATTAATCCGATGCTTTCCTGTATTCGGAGTACCATTAGTCCGATGCTTTCCTGTATTCGGAGTACCATTAGTCCAATGCTTTCCTGTATTCGGAGTACCATTAGTCTGACGCGTTCCTGTATTCGGAGTACCATTAGTCCGATGCTCTCCTGTATTCGGAGTACCATTAGTCCAATGCTTTCCTGTATTCGGAGTACCATTAGTCTGACGCGTTCCTGTATTCGGCGTACCATTAGTCCAATGCTCTCCTGTATTCGGAGTACCATTAATCCAATGCTTTCCTGTATTCGGAGTACCATTAGTCCAATGCTCTCCTGTATTCGGAGTACCATTAGTCCAATGCTCTCCTGTATTCGGAGTACCATTAGTCTGACGCGTTCCTGTATTCATAGAATCATAGAATCATAGAATGGTAGAGTTGG
>VIAB01006146.1:61248-71282 GCA_009801035.1 Oophaga pumilio
AGCAGGTCCGCTTGTTCCTCAAGAATTGCCCAACCGGGATGGCCTTAATTATTGAAGAGTTATGTGCCGAGGAGGCATGCAGCAAAGAGTTAACAGCCGTTTCTTTGTGGTAGAGATCTGTCTCTATCGACCCATCCTCCGCGACACATAGAGTTACATCCAAAAAATCAATACTTTTGGGGTGAAATTTGTATGTAAACTTGAGATTATATGAATTAACATTAAGGAACTGCATGAATGTGGATAGGCTGGTCCCGTCACCCCTCCAAATCATCAGCACATCGTCAATGTAACGAAACCAGCCCACCACTGGGTCCGCGGCGTGTGCCCCGTCGCCGAAGAAGATCTGCCTCTCCCAATATCCCAAGAATAAATTTGCATACGACGGAGCACACGCCGCGCCCATCGCAGTCCCTTGTATCTGCAAATAAAATTTGTCTTTGAAAACAAAAAAATTTTTTGTCAAAGCAAACTCAAGTAAATCCAAAATGAATTCTGAAAAGTGACCATCCCAGTTGGCAGTCTCAAGGAAAAAGCGGACCGCTCTAAGGCCATCGCTATGCCGAATAGATGTGTAAAGTGATTCGATATCAATAGTCACTAATAACATGTCCGCCTCGAGAGAGAGTCCGTCCACCTTGGTGAGGATGTCAGTAGTGTCTCTGACATAGGAGGGAAGCGTTTCCACCAAGGACTTCAAATGGTGATCAATAAATTTACACAAATTCTCGCTAAGACCTCCTATGCCAGAGACAATGGGTCTCCCGGGAGGGTTCAGGGCATCCTTGTGCACCTTAGGCAAAAGATAAAAAGTGGGTACCTTAGGGTGTTTTGGCAGCAAGATGTCCAAAGCCTTTCTTGGAACAAGACCCAACTCGTCGGCATTATCCAGAATGACCTTTAATTCTAAGGAAAAAGGTAGAGTAGGATTTTGAGGCAATACTCTATACGTTTGTTTGTCTCTAAGTTGGCGAAATGCCTCCTTCTCGTATCTTTCGATCGGCCAGATCACCACGTTCCCCCCCTTGTCGGCTGGTTTAATTACCACAGAATCAAGAGACCGTAGCTCATCAAGAGCACGTCGCTGTGCTCTTGTCATGTTGTCACCACAAATATTACCAGATATCCTCCTCAGGTCTTCAGTGACTAATTTACAAAAGATATCGACCTGAGGACAAATTGACATGGGGGGGAACGTAAGCGATCGTGGCACAATCGAACGTGGCAAAACACTCGTATTACTAGGTTGTTGTTCGTTCAAAAGATCTTCCAGATCTATTAGAGCCTGTTGCTCATCAAAGCTACCAAAAGAAAGTCTATAGAGAGAAAGAAAAGGAGAGGAGAAAAAGGAGCTGAGTGAAAGGGAGAGGCATGGACACACACAGAAAGCTGCTGCTTTCTAGTAATTGTTATATCTCACCCCAAAGCTGGATTCACATCTATCCTGCTCAGAAATGATGTATAATGTCTTCTGTGCTGTTGCGTTATCTCATCTCTGTACTGGATTCACAGCTACACTGCTCAGTACTGCTGTACAATGTCATCTATGCTGCTGTTTTCTAGTAACAGTTTTATCTCATCTCCCTAATGGATTCACAGCCACAATGCTGAGTACTGCTGTATAATGTCCTTTATGCTACTGTTTTCTAGTAACGATTTTATCTCCTCTCCGTAATGGATTCACAGCTACACTGCTCAGTAATGCTGTATAATGTCCTTTATGCTGCTGTTTTCTAGTAACGGTTTGATCATCTCAATGCTGGAATCACAGGTACACTGATCACTACAGCTTTATAATGTCTTCTATACTGTTGTTTTCTAGTAATGCTTTTATCTCATCAGAGTGCTGAATTCACATCTATGCTCCTCTGTACTGCTATACAATGTCATTTATGCTACTGTTTTCTAGTAATAGCTTTATCTGATATCAGTGCTAGATTTACAGTTACACTGCTCAGTACTAGTGTTAAATGTCCTCTATGCTGCTGTTTTCTAGTAGCGGTTTTATCTCATAACAGTTCTGGATTCACATCTATGCTACTCACTGTGCTGCTGTATAATGTCATTAATGCTACTTTTTTTCCAGTAACAGCTTTATCTCATCAACTTGCTGGATTCACAGCTACACTGCTCATTACAGCTGTATAATGTCCTCCATACTGATTATTTCCTGATCCCTAACTCCGCACAGTAGGTCTGAGAGAAATTAAAATTTTAAATAAAGCCTGCAGAGGGGGGAAACTGGTGACTATACGGGATACAAGTTACGGTATATAGTTGTCAGTAAGTGTATTCATCTTGTACACATAGGACAGCAGATACTGAACAGTCACTTGGTATGACAGGTACGCTTTAAAAATCCAATACTGGGTGCCTGCAGTTTGACACTAAATCATTCTGTGTAACCTGTTCATGGGACCGCAGACTGTAAATTATAGACAGGCTGAGGCTGGAATAGCTGGATGTAAATTGCTGCAGGAGATCAGGCGGCGCGGTTCAGGATGAGGGGCTTAGATTATGATAGTAGGATGAAGTAATGAAGGGTAATGATGCATTGATAATATCAGGCATGATTATGTAGAGTTCAGACCAGGGGCTCAGGATAAAGTAGATGTTCGATGATCTAGAACTCTCCTAATGTGGGTGAAGGATGATTCGGGATTCTAGGCTCCATAATGATCCAGAGTAATGAACTCATTATAATGATGCAGAACGCAGCAGCAAAAGAGATGGCGGGATAATGATACTGTAGTTATGTAGAGGAAAGGGAAGGGAAGCAGAGACGAGCAGAGTAAAGGAGAAAGACATAGACTGTTGGTGCTGCTGCTTGCTAGTAAGTGCTTTATCTCACCTCAGATGGATTCCCAGCTATACTGCTTAGTACCTGCAGCATAATATCCTTTGCTCTAGTTCTGCTTTTGAACATGTGCTAAATAGAGACAGGAGAGCAGCAATCTCTCATTTATGCGTGTGCTGTTACTAGTCTTCATCCCCTTACTCTTTACATCGGCCGGTGTAATTAGGTTAAACAAGGAATGAACGACTTATTAAATCGTTGACTGACGCTCCTTACGGGCGCAAATCTACCCTCGTAAACCTGCCTTTAGGCTCTATTCACATTACGCTTTTATTTTCCAGCTGTTTTCAAGTGGGACATTGACAGTTCAGACCATGAGCATGACATGCTGCAAGCAGAGACGGCTTTGCCTCTTCAGTATTGGAGGAGCAGAGACACTGATGCTGGCCAAGATCCAGCTTCAGAGCAGGGCTTACAAGCTGTATAGCAAACAGCTTGCAAATGCCCGCTGCTAGAAAATTGTCTGCTGGTAGAAGGCAAAGGTGGCTGGTAATCTAGGCAATGAGCTGTAGCTATAGGAATAAAATCTCTCCATTCTGGAGAATGGAGCAGGTTTTTAGTGAAAGGCAAATTGGAAAGTTGGTGGTTTTTGCAACTTTTATTTTGGACATCTCCTGAGGCGTCCATTATAGTAATAGTATGTGCAAATACTAGTATGTAGTATTGCAAAGTCACTTTACAGGGGAAGAGATGTCTATGAACTTAGAAAATGCAGTAAGGAAATAAAGGGAATCCCGCTAAGTAACTAATGGACTTGTAATCACAGGGGAGGATTTCAACTTAACACAAGCCCCTAATAAATCCTTGTCAGGTCTACCGGGAACTCATTCAGCACATTTGCTCACACTGGATGGTGAACTGCCCAGTGACAGGTTGGCAGACTATGATTTGGCATCTCAAGCTCGCGGCGTGCTGGAAAGTCTCTTGGCTCTCTTGGCACACTGCAGATTTTGGTCCTTGCTGTTGTGTTCATCGCTTCTGTGCACATTGTGTGACGGCTTCTGTTAGCTGCTTCCTTCGGTGTTGAGTTTCTAGTGGTTGAGGCGTTACAGAAGGGATGCTTGCTGGGCAAAAAAGAGGGCCGACAGGGTGCTTGCGTAAGTTAGGACCCATATAAACGTTTTCACCCTTAGGGAAGAGTCAGACGGTTGTATGTCTCCTACGATGATCACAACACAATGCTCGGACTGGCCGGCGGCTCTCCCGTCCTGTGTGTGACAGCATGTATTTCTATGCAGCTGTCCCGTTCAGGTCAGGAGAACCGATGGACAGTCCGAGCACTGCGTTGCTTTCCTTGTCCCAGTTATATGGCTAGCTGACTCTTTCCTTATCCTTACTTTTTGGAAATTGTGTAATCATTACTTTTTTGCACTATTGATTTTTAAGCAGTTTTAATTTTGGTTTTGTTTTTGTATCTGAATGTTTTATCACGTATAGTTCTGTATTACTTTATGTATTTGGGTGTGCGCATGGCTGTTTTTCTGATGTGTCTCCTTAGTTGTTTGTGTCTATATATAACTGGGAGTGACACAGTCCTCACATCCAGCCTGTATTACCGGGAGAGACACTCCTACAAGAATAAAATCTTAACTGCATATTAGGGGGTCTGGAAATGAATTAAAGAATGAAGACAGCAGACTGAAATTTTATTAATGGGAAGCTCTCATAAGATTTTTTGCTATGTAATCTGACATCATCATGAGGTAGGGACGGAGATCCGAATTCCAGCGATATATCACTTAGTTTACTGGGTGCAGCAGTTGCGATACAATCACTCCTTTCTCTCCTGCAGATCTAGCAAAGCTCGGAATGCTGCACGCTGTATATCTCCACCCTCACCCCTGATTGGTTGGTTCCTGTATACACTGAAAAAAGCTGCCAATCACAGGTGGGAGCAGGGCTGGACCAGGAGGCACAAAACACCTAGTCCTGAAGTAATAATCTCCTGCTGATAAAACACTGATTGTATTGAAATAGCAATAGTAAGTGATACATGCTTGGAATCAGGGTATCTGTCCCTACATCATGCTGTTCTCAGATTACATGTCAAAGCCCTGCTGACAGATTCCCTTAACCAAAGGTAACCATTAACATTTAATATGTAAAAACATTTTTTTCCATGCTAAAGGTGTCCATAGCCTTTAGATTTTATGACTAACTCCATATAACTTAATGTCATATTATTGAACTTTACATTATACGCATTCCACTACAATATAATAATTATTTCATCACATCTTCTTATGAAATATCTGTACCATGAGCTGTGGATGACCTGATAATGAAAGAATGATAAAAAGACATTCAATAAAACTCATTAAATATATCTAAAAAAAAAATGTTCTTACAGTTTTGAATACAAGAACGCACTTTTGCTATTGAGCTAAATATATTGGGAAGTGATTTCAACAAATTTCAATACTTAGAATAGAAATTTCCAAAATAGAATTTCTATGTGATGTGTAACGTTCCCATAGAGTAAACTGGAAATGGCCATCATCTGTTGGATGAAGGATGATAATGTGCCGTGTAGGGAGGAAGGGGCACGTCGCACTGGGTGGGCTGAGGCTCTTGACAAAACTGTCTCAATATGATGGCTTCATTTCCGTGAGGATCTGCCAGGAAATAGTTTTCTTATAGGATGTCGCTTTGTTGTGTGTTTGGGATGATTTACACACCGTGAAATCAATAAGCCAGGCTGCTGTGTTGGTGAAAGTAGTTTTATAGGATATTTAGGACTAAATAGGTTTCTTTACAATGGTTGTCCAGCACTATGACATTGATGACCTACTTTCCTAAAAATAGATCATCATTATCATAGTAGAGTAAAACCTATCGGGCACGTTAGATGAGGTGGATCCTCGAAGCCCAAGGCCCGGTTGGTACACGGGCATCGGTGCAGCAGGTAGATGAAGTATATGGGAATCAGATAACAGAGGTACTGGAAGCTGCAGGTCCTGGAGACCGCAGGCAGGTTGCAGAGCTACTGGAAACCACAAACAGGTAGAAGAAGCACTGGAAGCCACAGGCAGACCAGAGACGTGCTGGAGACTAAAATTTCTAGTACCTATGCTATCTGTCTCCAGTCTCCTGCATGTCTCTAGGTTGCCTGCTTGAAGTTTCCAGTACCTCTACTATCTGTCTTCAAAGAGGTAGCACAGGCACTGGAAGCCGCAGGCAGAGCAGAGACGTGAGGGAAACTAGAGACAGCAGAGGTACTGGAAACTTCAAAGAGGTAGTAGAGGCACTGGAAGTCACAAGCAGAACAATGATGTGCGGGAGACTGGAGACAGATAGCAGAGGAACTGGAAGCCACAGGTAGACCGGAAACATCCGAGAGACTGCAGACAGGTAGCAGAGGTACTGGAAGCCATAGTTTGGAGACGTCCTAGAGATTGCAGACAGGCAACAGATGTACTAGATGCTGCACACAGATAGGAGAGATACTGGATGCCACAGGTAGACCGGAGACATCCGAGAGACTGCAGACAGGTAGCAGAGGTACTGGAAGCCATAGACAGGAGGCGTCCTAGAGACTGCAGGCAGGCAACAGATGTACTAGATGCTGCACACAGATAGGAGAGACACTGGATGCCACAGGCAGATCTGAGACATCCAGGAGACCGCAGACAGGTAGCAAAGGTACTGGAAGCCATAGACAGGAGGCGTCCTAGAGACTGCAGGCAGGCAACAGATGTACTAGAAACCACACACAGGTAGGAGAGACACTGGATGCCACAGGCAGATTGGAGACATCCGGGAGACTGCAGACAGGTAGCAAAGGTACGTTAAACTACAGGCGGACAGGAGACATCCCAGAGACTCCAGACAAGCAGCAGAGGTACCGGAAGCCGCAAACAGGTCGTGGTGCACCAACAAACTAAGAGACTTAATATCAAGACAGAGGTGTGTGTCTTGATAGGCCTATAGGTAGATGATCACATTGGTGCACACCAGGCTTCTTGCAAAGCCTGATGTGGGCCACTAAAAAGTTTAGCAGACCGGGGTGAAGGGAGAAAAGCCCGGACCTGGGACAGGTGAATAACAAAACTTCTTTAATGGTTTCTTACAGATTTATGTTCCAGCTCATTGAAGGGTCCTCCTGCCACTAGCACTTGTATGATGGTTGCCACCACCGAGTACCCATATATTTATAGTTTATTCATTTATCAGTGAGGGTCTGTGCTTTGTGATCCCACAGAAACAAATATTTATTATAGTTTCCTTTGCAAGAATTGTTAGATTTCTGCAAAAGACTTGGATACAAGGTCTATCCGTTCTGGGACAGAATGTAAACGCAGGGATTTTTGCATTTTCCTTTTGAAGAAAAATATTGAAACAACTTGACGCCATTCTCTCTACTGTTGGAAAGTGTGTGCGGTTAGCCGTGTAAATAAGTCTAAGTCAGATTTATGAACTGCAACTTTAAAAAAGTTGTAAAAAGTTTTATTCTCACTGCTGGGGGAGAGCAGCTTTAGAGATAAGGGTTATATCTACAAATGATCCAAATGTTTCCATCATTATGTGACAGGTTAATACATTTGATGCAAGTAATGGAAATACTGCAAAAGGCAAATCTGACTTTAAAGATTCCTCTAATAAAAAATCTCCTCCGTAGTATTTGGAATCAACAACCCTTAAAGGGGCTGTCCGGGCTCAGCAGAACCTTGTTCCCTCCGCTTGGATTCTGTTCTGTGAAAATAACAAAATTTCCCAGTTACATGCTGTATCTTCTGTGAATTCTGCACTTGCTGCTCCATGATCTGTGCTGGCGCTGGAAATGATGACATTACTGTTCACTTGTGATTGGCTGCAGCGGTCCTGTGATTTTCACAAGAGAAATAACTTCAAGTGAACATCTAGCTATGGAGTCTGACAGACGAAACTCATGCAAATGATCTCTCTTCCAAAAGGAGGAAAAGTCTCTAGACACTTTAAAGGGGAACTTTCTCTGGATTTTATATTTTAAACTGACTATCTCCTCCAATTGTCGCCGTTCCACTGATACTGTAACAGTTTTTCTTTTTCTTCTGTGCCCTTCCATTCCAAAGTTATGTTCCCCGCTAATAAAGTTGTACATTTTCCCTTCAGCTAACTGGGCGTATACCAAAAACTTCTCTGTGGGCGTCGCCATGTTTTTATTGGCCAGCGTCAGGGGAGAAGAGTTCTGTGGAACACGCCCAGTTGATTGAAGGGAAAAAGTACAATGTTGTTAAAAGGGGGCATAACTTTGGAATAGAGGGGCTCAGGAGAAAAATAAAAACTGTTCCAGAATCAGTGGATCAGCGACAATCGGAGGATGAACGTAGTTTAATATGAAAAATTCACTCAAATGTCCCCTTTAACTTACAAGGTAGCAACCTATAGGAATAGTTTTAATAAGATAGCAAATTTGTAAGGTATTGAAAAAGCATCATCATAAACCAAAAACAGGGGCAGATATAGCATTGGTGCAATCTATTCAATAGCGCAGGGGCCCAAAAGGTAAGGAGGGCCATTTCTACCTTCAAAGATGGTGGAATTTTGCATTCTGATTAATTATTGGACTGCAAAGGGTTTATATACTGTTTTTTTGTACAGGGGTCTTCTTTTGTCTAGGTCTATCTGTGACCAGAAAGTTAGTCCTCGTCGCATTACTGATGATGTACTGTAGAGTCGTTGATTTTTAAAAGAATTTCAAAAAGTTTTTAAAAGTTTCAAAGTTATTCATACAGAACTTACAAGACATTTGTTGGAAACCTCAGGGGTGGCTGTAACATTGAGGCAGCTGCATAAGGGCCCAATGGGCTAAGGGGCCCACTGTCATTTAGTATTTTCCTACTATCAGTGGGATTGCAGGTAAGGGCAGGCGCTAATAGACTTCATAGATCACAATGAGCTGCTTCATGATTAGCTTTTGGGGTCCATTTTTAGTCCTTGCACAGGGACCCTCTACTGTTGGGGTATTTTTTCTACCTAAGTTGTACTAACTCACCCATTTTATTAGGTAGGGCTATGTTGCACGTCTTTAAGACAAAAAAAAACTTAAGTGCAAACGTATGTAAATGTGATGGTAGTTAATGGTAAACCGTCTGCAGTCAAGTATTTCGCCGCCACCTTACAATACAACAGCTTCAGCCCAGGAAGTCTTTCTGCTCTAGAAAGTTGTAAATCTTTATTACCCGATTAGAAATCCCACCTATGTAAACTAGTATAACTTAATGTAGCATAAAAGGGCCGTGTCCCCTTTATAGTGGCCAGTGGGATCTCCATGGAGTGCATTAGTGACACAGCATGGCGCCTCTCCATTCACTACTCGGGGACCATTAACAGTCCATCCTTCACATTTACGGGATAGGAAAACACATGCATTAAGGTCCTGATATAGACTTCCCAGGTTTATTAGGCTTGGGGGGGATAGGGGGCTTTACAGTGGAATTTCTTTCCATTTTAGATCAATGGTGTTTTTACAGGACATTGGGATAATTTATAGATGTCATCCCTCCCCCATGAAGGCAATTGCTGTTATATAGGGTATGCGGTACCTCCGACCATCTGTATCACCCTGCAGAATGCAGACTCTTGGGGATTGCTCATCAGTTTCATGAGTTTAATATTCATTATGATTTATGGTTGGAAAGTAAAGACTCAGGACAAACAATAGGAGAGGATTCACGAGCGTGGACACCGTGACCCATCATTACATGCAATCAATGGGCTGTAGATTGAGCAATTCTGGAACATTACTGGACAGGTAAAGGTGCCTCTACAATGGCAAAGTTCTGCCAAGACCCTTTTACAAGAGTTTATGCAAACTGAAAGTCTACAGGCCTCCTTCAGGATATATGTTGTCGGCAGCACGTTCCCTGTTTATGTGGGGCATTGTGCTGCCGACAACAATGGCTTACAGAGCCGCGTAGATGATACAATCTGCCAATCCGCCGATGATCAAGAACGAACGTTCTTATGAACAGATTATAAACCCATGGACCTTGAAGGCTTTGGACGCATTTGACATGAAAATATGTTTCCTTTTACACGATAGTGGTTACCTTAATAACTAGAAGTTTCAGTTGCAGTCTTCGTTCTTTCATTCACTTTCAGACCACCTGCGTTTACAGACTAAATTCAGGTTTCAGATTTTTCTATTGTGGAAGCATCTCTCCCAGTAATATAGGCTGGATGTGAGGTCTGTGTG
>VIAB01006146.1:73576-90927 GCA_009801035.1 Oophaga pumilio
TAATATAGGCTGGATGTGAGGTCTATGTGTCTCTCCTAGTAATAGATCCTGGATGTGAGGTCTGTGTGTCTCTCTTAGTAATGTAGACTGTTATACTGTAAAGTGCTGCGGAATATGTTGGCGCTATATAAATAAAGATTATTATTATTATAAACTGGGTGTTAGCTCTGTATGTCTCTCTCAGATACAGGCTTGATGTGAAGTCTGTATGTGTCTCTCCCAGCAATATAGGCTAGATGTGAGTTCAGTGTGTCCCTCCCAGTAATATAGGCTGGATATGAGTTCTGTGTGTTTCCATGGTGCTGCTGTATGCTGTATAAATTAGCTCATTTATCAGTACAGCTTTAATCCTGCACTTATTTTCTCTTCATGTTCTTTCCTCCTAATCCGTAAGCTGTTTTTTTCTGCCCTCTCTGAGACTGTAGATGCTTTCTTACCTGTCTGTTGTAGATCTCTGTACAACCCACTCCCTGCTGCTTTCTCTACGTCTGAGGCAATGGTAAGAAGGCAGAGAGAGATGAGAACCAAGACCAAGGGGCTTTGATGGTTTTGTAAGATTTTTGCAGATCATTCAGCTCTATAAAGGAGTTACAGGACACTCTGCAGCTGTAAAATGGTAGACAATTTTTAGTGAAAACTATTTAGAAAGCTGCTTAACTTTGCATTCAGGTAGCGAATGAACAATAAAAAAACAATTCTGTGCCAAGGTATACGTAGTCTAGAAAAGTAGAGCACTGGGAAACCAATTACGTATAAGTAGCACAAAACCAGTCATCAGGAATGTAAACGTGTGCAGAAAACTGTAATCAATATTGGGAATGAAGACACTTAAGGTTTTCCTTGATTTAGCAAAATTGCCTTTGGTTAATGAATTGTAAAAAAACAAAGAAATCAGTATCACTGACCCCTGGAATCGCTTAGTCATAGAGGAGCTATAGATACATACTTATAGATTCTCTATAGATTCTCTATGACTAAGGGCGCACTCAGCGCCAGAAACCTGTTGATTATCAACATGTGGATTTTATTTTTCTGATGTTTATGGAAGAAAATTTGTTGACCTACTTTCTGATGGTCAGCAGTATTGGAAAAGTATCCGCCACATATAAAGGACAGATCTAATTATTCATCACATGTTGAGCTTTTTTTTAAATTTTTTGCAGTTTTTTTTTACATATCACAATATTTATTAAAAATACAAAATTAGTGGGGCTTATTTTAGACTCATACTTCCTGCCCTTTTAGGAAGAGTTTTCAGCAGCGTCATTATCATCAGAGGCAGGATTATAATGACATGTAACACCTCTGTACACAGTTGATAACCCAGAATCCACCAATCACTATAGGTGATGTCACAGCTCACCTCCTCCTCCTCCTCCCTTCACATTGACCTTTGCACATGCTCATTAGATGCTTCGCTGAAAAGGATAGGATTAGAACCTGTAGGTTGTGGCTAATGTTCATGTTAATTTCCTGAAACAATAGAAAGAGCCTAAAATATCACTAGTGGCCGGAGTTCAGAATTTTAAGATTCCTAATTTTTATTTTTAATTTAGATTGTGATATGGAAAAAAATATTGACAAAAATGTAAAAAAAAACCACAAATATTTAAAGCAAAAACCTTATAGAAACAATAGGTCATTTTCGGATGATCGCGTCCGTTTAAGGAAACCATTAAAGTCTTCTTTAGACGATGGATTTTTGGTAGAAGAGTCCTTCAAAAATAAGCGCTATGAAACATTACATATAAAACAACATTACTAATAAAACAACTCACCGCGATGATTCACGCAAACAAGCGGACTATTTATTTAGCATTTATGCATGTAATAAATGTTTCTTCTATTCATTGCTGATATTTCTGCCTTTGTTACTTATTTGTTACATTAATTAATATTTTCTTCACTCTTGATATCGACAAGATCTATTGCTTTCAGGTTGCTGTCCATGAGATTGTGTTTTGGCAAAGGATAAATGCTCCTTCCACTAATCCTCCACCCTGACCCATACACATGCACGCTTGGTTCAGCCGAGCGTGCATGTATTTTACACACTGTAGTAAGACAATCACATCTGGCAATTACTTATATCCTGTGAGAACTTTTGTATCCCTTTATTGTTCTTTTTCTGAGCCCCTCTTAGATGATTTGTAATCAGCACAGATGAAATCAGGAAAAGTGAGCTCACTGATGGATTCTCAGATAACTCATTCAGCAACTAATAATATTCAGTGCAACCCAAAGGTTATAGAATGTAAATAGTGCACATTTTTAATGGAACCCAATTCCGAAAATTCTTTCTAGCAAAATATACATTAATTTATGTTAAAAAAATGGTGAGACTTTTTTCAGTAAGATCTTAATTGTGCCGACTGTCACATATAACACTGATTTTTTTTTGTTTTGGTGTAAAATGATTTGATAGTGTACAGTTACTGTATTATGTACATAATTGCCACCATTAATAGCAGTATTAATAAATTAGGAGTCATAAATGATAGTTTCTTCCATCTTCTCGATTAGGACATCCCAAAAAGTGGCCATCCAAAAATAATAATAATCGTAACTGGGAGAACTCAGCTCTGGAGATCCCCGTGTCGGATGGAGCAGAGGTGCAAATCCTCGATCTCTGCTTCATTTATCGTCTGTGGGGCTACGGTACACCATTCCCGGCAGTCCCATAGACAATGAATGGAGCGGAGATCGAGCATGCGCACCTCCGCCGCTCCATACAAGAGTTCAACGGAACCCAATTCTCAAGGTCTAGAGTCCTGTTCTGGGGATTGCTGGGGGGTCCCACTGGGCAGACCCCTACAATCAGTACATTAGCCCCTGTAGTATGGACTCTAGGAATACAATTTTTAAGGGGTTCTCCACTTACAGGGATTTTTTTCTTACTTAAATGCATATAAAAATAATTTTTACCTTTGGATTTAATTAAAAATCTTGCACCATTTGCCTTCTAGAGCATCTGTGTGGCATAGTCTGTCGCCTGCTTCTGGATGGGTTAACTGAGATACTGTCGGCGAGCTAGTTCTGACTGTCTAATAGGCAAGTTTCTAATAATGATCTTTATTTTTTTTTTTAACAAAGACCACATTGAAATTGAATGTGCAGGAAATTGAAGAGTCTGTAAAAGCCAAATAATGCAAATTTGTTAATGGAATCCAACTATAAACATGATTTTCAACCCAAAATAAATGTATTTAAGTAAAAAAAATGTCCCCATAGTTTGACACCTTCTGTAAGTATTAGGCCGGCGTCACACTAGCGAGTTTGATGCGAGTTAGTCGCACGACTTACTCGCATTAACTCCCGGCACGACCGCCCGCTCTCGGACCCGAGTGCGTGGCTGCATGTATTTCTATGCGGTCGCGCACTCGGGTCCGAGAGCGGGCAGCCGTGCCGGGTGTTGATGCGAATAAGTCGTGCGACTAACTCGCATCAAACTCGCTAGTGTGACGCCGGCCTAAGGTCAACTCTTCCATAAGCCTAGGAAGATAAGACAATTTTATTCTGTGACTGTTCATTTGAAAACCTCCCAAATATTCCCATACCATTGTCTTTGTTACTTATTTGTAGCTTTCTCAAAGTATTTGGCAAATGAAACGTTCCCTTACCATGTGGCTTATCTACTTTGTATCAATTTAAATCACTTTTTTTTATCATTTCTATAAGCCCTTTTGGTCCCCCCACTTGGGACTCCCTTTTTGTAGCCAGAATGGAGGACTATTGAGTCCAACAAGCTCCAGTTCTGGAAGACACAATGTGTCCTTGTATCACCTGGACCACCCCGTTACATATCCTCCCCCTCTGCTTTTCCCTGCAGAATCAGTTTTTTTGCTAGACCTTAATATCCCCTTTGGATACATTTTGTAACTCACAATACAACTTCACATTAAACCAAGATTGTCATTTTTTATTTTAATGCAGAAAAATGTTAAGAATCCGAGACTGAAATCACCATCATCAGATGCTCCATGGAGTTTGTGCCTTCGCTCGTTGTCTGCTCCATTTTCCCAAAACATCCCATTGGGGCAAATGGCTTTCTCTGAGATTGTTGCTGTGCAAATCTCATTGTGCGGCCCACTGGGGACGGGCACTGACATAGGTCATGTAGGTAATGCACCCTGTGTACGAGGCTATGGAATATGTATGCACTATACAAGCATGTAGGTTCACGATGGTCTGTAACCTATAAGACTCAGACAAGGACAAGGCGACCTTGGGGATTTCTAAATGTTTCTAAGAACCAAATTGCGAGAGTCGGTGTGTTTTCCCTTTAATGGATCCGGCTTGCATCAGTCGGGACTCCCCTGAGCCGGCGCTCAGCAGTAGACTTCCCTCCCCTAGGCCTACAAGCGCTGCAGTGTATGTGCAGTTACTGTAAAGGCAGGAAGAACTGGATTCATTTTTACTTTGCCCCTGGGGAAAAATTTGTAACCAAAGACATTTCACTGTCTAGTTAGCAACACGGCGTCAATGAATCAGTGCCAACTACTCCAACTGGAAACCATGAGGACCAGCGGTGAACTCGTGTCCTCCATATCTGCTCCTCCACCCTTACCTGCCATATTATCAAGCGCTGGAAGAAATACCTGGAAGCCAAGGGGAGCACCTGTTGTATCAAAAGATTGCAAAAGTGGCACTGAAGGAGCAGATCTGATCAATGACTGTAGATTTTATGAGGTTGTCCAAGCTTCTGGGTATTGGGTGGCACGGTGGCTCAGTGGTTAGCACTGCACGGTGACTCAATGGTTAGCACTGTATGGTGGCTCAGTGGTTACCACTGCACGGTGGCTCAGTGGTTAGCACTGTATGGTGGCTCAGTGGTTACCACTGCACGGTGGCTCAGTGGTTAGCACTATATGATGACTCTGGTTAGCACTGTATGGTGGCTCAGTGGTTAGCACTGTATGGTGGCTCAGTGGTTAGCACTGTACGGTGACTCAATGGTTACCACTGTATAATGACTCTGGTTAGCACTGTACAGTGACTCAGTGGTTAGCACTGTACGGTGACTCAATGGTTAGCACTGTATGGTGGCTCAGTGGTTACCACTGTATAATGACTCTGATTAGCACTGTATGGTGGCTCAGTGGTTAGCACTGCACGGTGACTCAATGGTTAGCACTGTATGGTGACTCAATGGTTACCACTGTATAATGACTCTGGTTAGCACTGTATGGTGGCTCAGTGGTTAGCACTGTACGGTGACTCAGTGGTTAGCACTGCATGGTGACTCAGTGGTTAGCACTGCACGGTGGCTCAGTGGTTAGCACTGTATGATGACTCTGGTTAGCACTGTTGCTTTGCAACGCTGAGTTTGTATGTTCTCCCTGTGATTGCGTGAGTTTCCTCCAACTCACCAAAGACATACTGATAGGGAATCTAGATTGTGAGCCCTATTGGGGACAGTGATGATAATATCTGTAAATCTCTGAAGAATATGATGGTGCTATATAAGTGACCCTTATCTGATTGGTGTATGACACCCGGCACCCCCAGCTCTGAATGTAAACCAAAATGGCACAGCTCCGAACACCACATAGTGGTCATTGTTGGATATTGCAGCTCATCTCTTATTGTAGTGAATGTGATCTGAGCTGCAGTACTTAGAACGGCCACTGCACAGTGTATGGTGCTGTGCTGTTCGGCTCCGCTCAAGCTGAGAATCACCTGATCGGTGCAGGTGGCGGGTCTCAGATATTGATTACCTATAGGTGATCAATATTAAATGCCTTTTTAATGCATCCATTTTTTTGGCTCCCCACAGCTGGTGCCTTGGTTGCTTGACTGTTTCCATAACTTCCAGTGAGTGGAGAAAGCTCAGACATCCACTCACTTCCATGGGAGTTAAAGAAAACGTCAAGCAACCCAACCAGGCACCAGCTGTGGGAAACAATAAAAAAATGGATGCACTTTAAAGGCTTTTCCAGGCTTATATACAGATGCCTGGAGATGTCGGCCCCCTCACTGAGCGGAACACCGGTCAGTGCTCCCCTATTTCTCAGCTAGGGGGACCTGCACCTGTCGGACATTTATGGCAGAAGCCACAATGGTCCCACGATTGAGACCAACGTCACCCAAGTGGATCCCATTAATCTATACTGGTGCATATTTGTTTCCATTGATGTGACCATTATTTTTTTTGGGGGGGAAAATAAGTAACAGAATTTGTGACAACAGCTGTAAACCGAGCCTAAACTTACCCCTCTAGTAATAAAGCTAGGCCTAAACTGTCCCGATGTAGCAGGACAACGTCCCCGGGCAGCGCCACCGCCTGGCAGCTCCGCTCCATTCTGCCATGTATTTTCCGGTGCGCACAGCTTCAGTTGTGGGCTATGGCGTTATATGGTGCACGGTTAGGCGGCACATGCCATTATTAGTAGTAGTGACAGAAGCCTATAAAGCTGCGCTCGGCTTTGTGTGTTAATGTAAAAATGAAGGTTTTCCTTTCACGTTCTGCAATCTGTTCCCATTGTAATGGAAATGACTTTACATCTGTATCGTCTAATCGTGTTTTCTTCCAGAGATCAATGAAAACATCAATTAGTTTTTCGCAGCATTAATTTATTTGTTCCGGCTCGTGCTTCTTTAATTTGGGGAAATGCGGATTTTTCATTTTTCAATGTAAAAAAAAAAAAAAGAATTTTAAGGAGATCCTGATATCAAAGATACAATTATATAAGTGTACAGGGGAGGAATAACAATGAGCATCTGAAAAACAGAAAGTACATAGGAATAGAATTAAAGGGGCTGGACGAGAACTTTTATATTGAGGGCCTAAGGGATACTTCACTAATTTCTAGGGGGTAATGCTTCTTACATGGGGGTATTGTGTCAACCTTATTTTCAGGGACGATTTAAAAAAATAAATAAAAAGAGGTTGTCTGCACAGGAAAATCCAATCAAAACAAAATAAATGATCTATTACAGGGGTGGATCAGGACTTTTATATTGATATTATTAAGATAGGTCATCAATAACTGATCAATGGGGGTGTGACACCCGGGACCTCCGCCGATCAGCTGGTACAGGTGACGGCGGCAGCCAGATCTACACATAGCTCCGTCAATGGAATAGTGGCCACAGACAGGTACTGCACATCCACATATCTGGCCGCCGTCGATCCTTGGATTGTCCCGGGTGTTGCACCTCCCTTGATCAGTATAAAAATCCCGGACAAGCCTTTTAATAGATAAATTATTTAGTTTTCGCTCGGGTTGAACTGTGCAGGCAACTTCCTTTTTAAAGAAAAAAAAAATAGTCCTGAAAATAAGTTCCCCCATCTAAGAAGCATTACACCCACTGAGATTGGTGAACCATCCCTGCAGTGCATAGATATAGGGGCACCCATAGAGAAAAAGGGGGCTCCATAGAAAACATTAAAATGTTGCATGTAGAAACCACTAATACCTTATCCGGAGGGTCTTGTTACATATTTGCCACCTGCCCCATTTTTTTGCATCCAGGGTTTAATTCCCGATACCTGTGGGTCATTTGTGTGATGTAGGATAGGATGAAAGATGCTCTCTCCTCTGGCCAAGAAATGAGGATCCTGGACACGGGACCCCCCTCTATTAACGCAGAATTCCCTAATTACCTTTACTATTTCGTACTTTCCATTGCATTGTATTTGCTCCATTCATCTGATTTATAGATGCAATCACTATAGGAGGCATGTGTGTGTATGTATATATAATATATATACTGTAAATACATATATATATAGCTCTGGCAAAAATTAAGAGACCACTGCACAGTTTTATAGAAATCCGCTTCTCTACATGTCTGACAGCCGTTCCATTCCAGTGTCAGATGAATTCCAACCAGAGTTCACCTCATTCTACTTAATGTTCTTCTGATTAGGTGATCACCTGAACCAAATCTTATTTAGCCAAGGAAAGTATAAAAAACCCTGCTGTGGTGTTCACAATCCTCTTGCAATAGGACAAGCTGGATGGCAAAACAAGTGCTAGTAATATCCCAAAAGTAATAGGAATGAAAAAATAACTTTTAACCATGCCAAAGGAGTTGAACAGAAAAGCCTTGAGTGAGGAAAAGAAGGGCTCAATTCTGGCTTTACTAGCAGAGGGATACAGTGAGCGTCATGTTGCCTCCATCCTTAAAATTTCTAAGACGGCAGTCCATTACAACAAGGTCAAGCAGCAGACATTGGGGACAACAAAGCTACAGACCGGCAGAGGACGAAAACTACTCTCCACTGACCGGGATGACAGTCATCTTATTCGAATGTCACTCAGCAACCGCAGGATGACATCAAGTGACCTACAAAAGGAATGGCAAATGGCAGCTGGGGTGAAGTGTACGGCAAGAACAGTTTGTAACAGGCTCCTAGAGGCAGGGCTCAAGTCATGTAAAACTAGAAAAAAGCCTTTCATCAATGAGAAGCAAAGGAGAGCCAGGCTGAAGTTTGCCAAAGACCATAAAGATTGGACCATAGAGGACTGGAGTAAGGTAATCTTCTCTGATGAGTCTAATTTTCAGCTTTGCCCAACACCTGGTCGTCTAATGGTTAGACGGAGACCTGGCGAGGCGTACAAGCCACAGTGTCTTGCACCCACTGTGACATGTGGTGGAGGATCGGTGATGATCTGGGGATGCTTCAGCAAGGCTGGAATTGGGCAGGTTAATCTTTGCGAAGAACGTATGAATCAAGCCGCATACAAGGTTATCCTGGAAAAACAGTTGATTCCTTCTGCTCAGGCAATGTTCCCCAACTCTGAAGACTGATTTTTCCATCAGGATAATGCGCCATGCCACACAGCTAGGTCAATCAATGTGTGAATCATTTTCTGAAAATAAATACAAAATTTATTTCTTGGAAATTCGGAGACATGCTGTCAATAGTTTATAGAATAAAAGAGCAATTTACATTTTACTCAAAAATCTACCTATAAAGAGAAAAATCAGACAAACTGAACATTTTGCAGTGGTCTCTTCACTTTTGCCAGAGCTGTATATTTATACATGACCTCGGTGTCTGCAGCCGCAGCCGCAGGTGAGAACAATATCAAAGGATTATTGACATCCGATCACCTCGTGTCACAAACACAAAGAAATCAATTTCCCGGATTACTTCCTCTCCTGGACGTGTTCTTACCATTCTACCGTCCGTCCTCTGAAGAACGAGCTGTCAATATCCTGTGTGAACAGAGGTTTGGGTCTCTGCGCTGGTGAAACCCTGCTTGTCCCCATTATTGGGTGATAATGCTGGTTATTGTAGTGCAGCTCGCACGGCTACAATCCTCTATGTACAGTGTCTTCAGTAATCATCATTTCACAGTCTCTGAGAACTTTACTAATAACTTTTATTTTTATCGATTGAATGCTTCTAGAATAAAAATATATATAAATAGAAGTTTGCAGTAAAATGTAAAAATATTTTGCCATTTACTGTATGCAGACCCGGGGCAAACATATAAAGTGTGACTACGGGATCAGACTCCTGCAGGAGACAGGGTTCTTATATAATCGTATTATTCTGTACAGAGCACTACAGGTCCCAGCATGACCCGACTTGACCATAGAATATATATATGTATAAAAGAGAGAGAGAGCACTACAACCCTCAGCATGGACCCAACCAATGAACATGACCATAAAATAATTCTATGCTATACATAGAGTACTATAACTCCCAGCACAACCTGATCACTGTACATGACCATAATACACTACACTTATACTCTCCACGTAAAAGACTTAAACCCCCAACATGACCAACTACAATTCTATCATGCTCTGTGTGCACTACAGCTCCCAGCATGACAGTTACAATGTAGAAATATATGACAGGATAGTACAGAGATCTTTCTTATGATCTTTTTACACTTAGCCCTGCAATGATGACATGGGGCCAACGTCTGCATCTAGAGGAAAGATTGTTAAATGTTAATCAAAGGCGGCAATTCTTCACTGTAAGAGCAGAGAGATTTTGGATTATTTATAGTAAAAGCAGTGAGATTATGGATTATTTACTGTAAGAGCAGGGAGACTATGGATTCTTTACTGTGCGAATAGCGAGACTATGGATTCTTTACTGTAAGAGCAGTGAGACTATGGATTCTTTACTGTAAGAGCAGTGAGACTATGGATTTCTTACTGTAAGAGCAGTGAGATCATGCATTCTTTACATTAAGGGCAGTGAGACTATGGATTATTTAATGTAAGAGGAGTGAGAGTATGGATTCTTCATTGTAAAAGCAGTGAGACTATGGATTCTTTACTGCAAGAGGAGTGAGACTATGGATTCTTTACTGTACGAACAGCGAGACTATGGATTCTTTACTGTAAGAGTAGCGAGATTATGGAACTTTCTTCCACATGATGTTGTAATGGCTGATTCACTATAAAAGTACTAGGAGTCCTGGACGCCTTTCTTTATGAATATAATATTACAGGTTATGGGCACTAGATTTTGTGATGGGACGTTGATCCAGGGAACTAGTCTGATTGCTAAAAGTGGAGTTGGGAAGAACTTTTTCCCCTAATATGGAGGTTTTGATGTCTGCCCCATGGGGATTTTACCTTCCTCTAGATCAACGTGTTAGGTTATAAATTGATCTTGATGGACTTACCGTAAGTCGACCTTCAACCTTAAAAACTATGAAACTATAAAAATCTTATCATACTTTATTCACAGAGCACTACAACTCCCAACCTCCGCACCTGAAACAGGTCTTTTAAGAGTCATTAAAATGAATAAAACTTTTGAACTTCTGAGATGAAAGTAGAAGAAATATATATCTACTTTTTTTTAATTTTTTTCTACCTGCAGCTAAACAGATGGTTTCCGGTTCTTTACCGCTTCTGTGCTGCTATTAGTGGGGACGAGCGGTTGCCCCCAGATCACACTTGATATTCTCTATGTTTGCAATTACAACACGTTCAGCTTGTGCATGTAATCCCTAAAGAAAGCAGGAAATATCTTCTGTGTAACAGGGCCATTTCCCCCTTCAATAAAAGTGGAATTTGCAGTTGGATTGGGATCCCCGTAGTGTTTAAGAGTGGCCATAGAGAGGGTTGGGGGAGGCCGGGGAGATGTGAAAGGAGCTTTTGTCCCCTTAAAAGCCAGCTCCTAACTCCACAGGTGGGGAGCCGCTTCTTTGCCTCTTGGGACTATACAGGGCTAAAACTTTTTAAAACTTTTGCAAACTTTTTTTTTTTTTTTTAAGGCAGAAGAAATAAGCGAATGCATTTACACCTCTCGTTCCTGCTCGTGGTGTGCCAGCGGGATCCGAAAAAAAATCCCCTCTTCTCCCTCCCGGCATCACCCAAGAGGAGCTCGGAGAGAAAGCACTGCCCTTTTCCAAACTGCATGGGCTTTTCCCAGGGATTATTGTTCGGAGTTACTAGGAGACTTGAAGACTTCAGGTGTCACCAGGGAGACCGGGGCCTGGGTATTTGGTTTTAGGTCAGCCACAATAAAGACGGCAGAATGAAACGGGCATCCTCGGGACCTCCTCAGTCATTTGTCAGGCTATTTTAGCCCCCAGTATCTATTGAGGAGCACTGAGAAGGGGGTATGTCAGCGGAGGGGAGAGTAGCGAGACTATATGGCTATTGAAAGGGCTGAATCGGTAGAACATAAACATGTTAAGTAATTAAACGGAACAAGATGGATTCCGACTCCAGTCACCGCAGGTCAATATATTCCGTCCCACCTGTATATTACATGCCCCCCGAGCCTGTCTGTATAGATGAGAGGTCATCACAATCTTCACTCCCTTCCTATTCCATCAGTGATACTTTTATTACCAGGTATCACGTTGTTTACAAATACAGGAAGTTTTCTGCAACACAAGAACGTGAACTTTCCTATTTTATCTGTCATGTTTGCAGTGGTTACAAAACAATTTACCAATGGAAAAACCCTTGAAATATGAAGAACCCTTCTTTTATTGCACTTCTGTTTTGTTTTGTTTTCTTCCTCGTCTTTTTGTATTTTTATATCATGAAGACTTGTTTTTTTTGCTGGACTTTTGAAGTTTTGAATGACGCCATTCTTTCTATCTTTCTATCATATTATTTGCTGAAAAAAACTGTAGGAAAATCAGAATAAGGGCTCATACTCTCATGCGAGAAACTCGGACGAGTCTCGCACGTCAACACCCGGCACTGCCGCCGGTACTCGGAGCGGAGTGTTCAGCTGTATAGAAATACACGCCGCTCGCTCCGATGCCGGGTATTGATGCGCGAGTTTCTCGCATGTGAGTATGAGTCCTAAGTTTTAATAAAAAAAAAACAGCAATTCTACTGTTGTTTTTTGAGTTTTGTTTTTTACGATTTTCTCTTTGCGGTAAGAATGACTTGGTCGCTGTTTTCGGGGTCAGTACGGTTATAGTGATACCAAATTTATATTGTTTTTTTTTTGTTTTACTACTTACAAAATAGAAAGTTGCAAAAAAAAATTAGTTTTTTTGAGAGTCCTAACTTATTTTTTAGTCTACAGAGTTGTGTCGGTGCTTTCTTTCGAAGAGCAAGCCATGGTTTTTAACAGTATCATTTAGGGGTCTGTACGACTTTCTGATCTCTTTTTTTTATTCCACAAGACCCAAAAAAAACAGCAATTCTGTCATTTAATTGTTTTTTTTGTGCAGAATCATATCAATGAACTGTCTGTGTATTGCAGGACAGGACTGGTCAAACAGAGCGAGAGAAGCTCTATGTAATTGTTCCTCATTGCAATCCAGTGCACGGTCTCATGTACTTGTTTTGCATCTATTTCTACCTTGATTATCAGCACTAGATTTCCAGGAAAAGAGGAAGGCAGAGGTTGGAAGGTGTACTGAACGGTTTGGCCGTGCCAAGGGTTCGCAGAGTGCCTGTGCTTGGTTTGAACAGTCATTTTGTGCTAACAGATTTCCTTTCCATTTGTAAAGGAATACATAATGTTATGTCACTTAATTTTTACTGTTTGTTCTCAGCATAGATGTGCAGGAGCGCACTGCTCCCCTGCCTCCCAGCTTCCTACTTGCCTAGGAAGGTGTGCTCCTGATGATTGACAGTTCGGCAAATGACGTGGTTGAATTGTGTGCTCTCCGATGGTGCAAGCAAAGGCAGCATCGGAGGAGTGCAGGGGCGCTGAGGATGACTTGACTCACCTTCAGAGCAATGTTTGCAAGGTCTAAAGGGAAAAAGCTTGCCTCGGAAAACGACCACTACTGATAGACCTCAGAGGTGACCGATAATCAAGGCAATGAACGCCACACTATAGAAATGAAAATCCCTCTATTCTTGAGAACGGAGAGGATTTTTAAGAAGAAGTAAATTCCAGAGTTGGTTTTTTACAATCATTTTGCAATTTTAACAATAATAAAATCTGTTACATCAACTGGGTAAAAGAAATAATAATAAGACGTAATTAACATCGCGCCATTCTAATCTAATGATTCTGTAAGAAGTGTGACATTTGCCAATACACGTTCAGCAGCCGGAGAGCTTTATGGATCGACACTCCAGGAAGGAACTTGAAGAACATCTGGCGGCTTCGTTTTTTTATTTATTTTTTTTTATTTCGCCTGTTCGCTGATTTGCATAATGCTTATTATTCAAAACTGTTTTTCAAAGTATCTGCTCATTAAATAAATACAAGGTACAAAACCGATCGTGGGGGCGGATAGAATTGCACCAGAGGTTATAAAGATGTTGGGCTTAGAAAAAAAAAATAAAAAATCCTGTTGGGAGTTGATGGAGTGCATTAAAAATCAGGAGCATTTGCAGAAGGTATGAATGAGTCATGGCTGGTTCAATTCACAAGGGGCTGCTATATTATGAATTTAGTGTGTCATTTTCAGATTTTATGAGAAGGGGGATATAGCCTACAAACATTTTACAGTGCACTAATGGAATAATTTTATAGTTGTACTTATCTATACTTTTTTATACTTTTGCATTTACATAAACATATCGACACAATACATTAATGAGCGAGAAGCTTTACCTTTGAAAAGTCAAGGACGATGTGCTGTGTCCTTTATGACTACGGCGTTCAGGATGGAAGGAGAGAAAAATAAAAAATGATCAGAATCACCGAGCGCGAGGGGCTCTCCCCTGTGGCCCTCCGGCTCATCAGTCTTTGTAGGGTCTGGGCTTCAGGATGAGGTCATGTTTGTTGTAGAGCGGACCTCATGTGGCCAAATTTGAGTTGTTTTGTTGAGGTTACATATATGAAAGCTTTTCAGTACTATATATTGCAGACATGACTTTCCTATTCCAGATTCTTTTTTTTGTTGTTGTTGTTACCTATGTATTAAAAATGAGCAAATTGATTTTATGGAAATTATATTTGGGTTGAAATTGAAGGAATTGTGTCTGAACCTGGTAATCTTGATCAATTTATGATTCACTTTTGGGCAAATTGCATAAAATGGTTGCAAGCATTTTAAACACTTTAGAAAAGCTTATATAAAAGCCGAGGTAGGGAATGCAACAGCCAGTTTGTGGTGAATCTGGATAGTAAGAGGATGTCATAGCTCAGACGTAGAGATATATAAGCCGAGACAGGGAATGCAACAGCCAGTTTGTGGTGAACCTGAATAGTAAGAGGATGTCATAGCTTAGACATAGAGATCTAAATGCCTGTATAAAAGCCAAGGCAGGGAATGCAGCATTCAGTTTGTGGTAACTCAACTTAGATATAGAGATATATAAGCCTGTGTAAAAGCTGAGGCTGGAAATGCAGCAGCCAGTTTGTGATGAATATGGATAGTAAGAGGACGTCACAGCTTAGGCCTCTTTCACACATCTGTTTTTTTGTATCAGGCATGATCCGTCGAACACCTGAAGGGACGGATCCGGCACTGAAATAAAAAAACTGATGCAACGGATCCGTTTTTTTGCTGGATCCGACCTGAACTTTTGAACCTAGAAAAAGAGGGTTTTGGATGCCCGGAGACACTGGAAAATGTAGTAGTAGTAGTAGTAGTAGTAGTAGTAGTAGTCCCTGATTTCCAGAATCCGGATTAGACTTTTGACGGATTGCACAAAAGTCTGATCCGGTTCCATTGACTTCTATTGTTTCCGGCCGCCTGATGCGCCGCTTCAGGCACTATCAGGCAGCTCCGGTAAACAAAAAAAACGTTACATGCACCGTTTTGTCCGGCCGCCGGAATGTACATTTCCGCCGGATCCGGACAAAAATGGATACAACGCAATGACATCAGGCATGATCCGGCGCTAATGAAAGTCAATGGAAAAAAAACGCATCCGGTACCGGATCCGTTTTTTTAGCAACACGCCGGATCATGCCTGATACAAAAAAACGGATGTGTGAAAGAGGCCTTAGACATAAAGATATAAAAGCCTTTGTAAGAGCCAAGGCAGTGAATGCAGCAGCCTCTTTATGATGAATTTGAATAGTAAGAAGAAGTCACAGCTTAGCCATAGAGATATAAAAGCCTGCCTAATAGTCGAGGCAGGGAATGCAGTGGCCCCTTTGTTGTGAATCTGGATAATGAGAGGACGTCACAGCTTAGAAATAGAAATATAAATGCCTGTTCAAAAAGCCGAGGCAGGGAATGCAGCAGAGCCTGTTTGTGGAGAATCTAGATAGTAAGAGGATGTTACATCTTATACACAGATATAAAAAATCCTGAATAAAAGCCGAGGCAGGGAATAGAGCAGCCAGTTTGTGGTGAATCTGGATGATAAGAGCACATCATAGCTTAAACACAGAGCTATAAAAGCCTATATAAAATCTGAGGCAGCAAATGTAGCAGCCCCTTTGTGATGAATCTGGGCATTAAGAGGACATCACAGCTTAGCCATGGAGATACTGTATAAAAGCACTGTATAAAAGCCAAGGCAGGGAATGCAGCAGCCCGTTTGTCATGAATCGAAATAGTGAGAGGCCGTTACAGCTTAGCCATAAAAATAGGGGGAGATAGCCATAAAACACTTAGGAAACTGTACAGATAGTGAGTGACAGCACAACAGTGAAGAAGATTGGTGTTTAAGAAGAGGACAGTGTCACAAACGTTTCAGAACTATTCAAAGATTTGGAGTACTTTCGATTGGCTGGAAGTCAATTTATTTGCAAAATTTGGCAAATCTGAGGAATTTGAATGTGAAAAGGTTTGCTCGTCTTTACTTTGTATGCATTTTAAAGCTCAAACAGTAGAGTCAGAGCGCAGATATAATAGTGCCTTCCAGTCATCGCTTGATATGTAGCAAAACGTGAAGAAAGTAATAAAAAAAAACTTTTAGAACCTCAGAAAGTCCAAGAACTGTTTCATCTATGGCTGTAGTAGACCTTAAAAACTGACGACCCTCCGCTCTACAAAGGTGGGATCCGCATCCAGCGAGTCTAATCATTCTCCTTTCCGCTGTTATCTACGGCTCCCGCTTGATTTTCTGTCACGTCACACGCTCCTTATCATGCAGGATAGCGCATATTGTTCTGCGAGAACATTAAAGGAATCGCGCTGGCACAGATGGCGGAATATAAAAGAGATTAGTTTCCACTTACACGATTTTATAATTCATTAGTACCGAAAACGAAGAAGATCAAAGAGAATTTTCCGCAGACTGTACTCTTGATCAATCTTTTTTTTTTTTCCATTTTTACGATGTGCTTAAGCTAAATTATAGTATTTTATATTTAAAAACAAAAAAGCCGTAATTAAATTATTACTGCAGATAAAACATTTACTATGGAGATACATTCATTTTATTGCACATTATTTTATGGGAGTTTGACGCTAGGGACTAGGGGCTTAATGTCTTAGCGTGAAGACTATCCTGTCATTTTATCATATAAAGTGTCAGCTTTACAACCTTCAGCGCCCTTTACTCCGTGTAGGTCGAAAACCATGCGAGGATTTTAATAGTTTAGCTTATTAAATAATCTAATGACATTTTTTTCGGCAGAGTTAGGTATTTTTGGCCCAATTGTGGTCGACCTTCGACATTATTTTATAGCCCAAAGACCTCTTTAGCCAACGCTTATAATACAGGGTCGTTAGACCTGGTAGAATATCCATATGTGCAAATGTATAAATGTTCAGGAGCAAGCCGGTGCCGGACACATCTGCCATTTAAATGACACCGTAATAGCGCCAGGTATTGGTGCCATTTATCGGGAGAATGGGTGTCCCATGTTGGGCAAGCCAAGGTGGTCTTTGGCAATCAATATAACTCCCATAGACCTTTTATAGACAGTGACCACCATGTGCCTCTCACCTCTATAAATGGCCATTTCCAGGGAGGACCAGGATGACACAGAGGCACACGCTTACATGTATGGTGCTCTTACTCTCAGTTAGAGGTTTTATCTCATTCCCAGAGCTGGATTCACAGCTACACTGCTCAGTACTGCTGTATAA
>VIAB01006147.1:0-52863 GCA_009801035.1 Oophaga pumilio
GCCTCAGAACAGCGCGATCACATCGTGCTATTCTGAGGGTCTCAAGAAGCAAGCAGGGAGCCCCCTCCCTTCGCGATGCTTCCCTGTGCCCCCGGTACACCGCGATCATGTGTGCCAGGGGTTAATGTCCCTCAGTTGGACATTTAGTTCAAATAATTAAGTACACCACATTAGATGTGATGCAGCTGAAAGTACCTGGGATCTTGTAGTCCTGATGTGAATTGGGGATCTTTATCTTGTCCTTGGTCAAGATAAATGGACAGGTTTTACATTTTTTCTGGTTGCAAGGAAAGGTTCCTGCAGCTGTTGGAGAGGACAGGGAGCTTCTGACAATGATGCCAATGAGTCCAATAATAGGGACATTTTACATGCTTCCCAAAATCCACAAATCTGAAAATCCAGGAAGACAAATTATTTCATGTGTGGGCACCCTTACTGAGCAGGTATCTGGATGGGTAGAAGGTATTCTTAAACCACTGGTAAAGGATACACCCAGCTACATTCAGGACACAACTGACCTATCGAATAAACTAGCAGTAATAGGTCCTCTACCAGAAGGAACCGTCCTGGCCACCATGGGGATTACTTGTATTGAAAGGTAATTTCAAATCTCAGAGAGACAAAAGGGTCTGGGAGTACAAACTTATGACGACCTTTGACACACTCAGAGCAGGAATGAATGTGTCGCATGGATTTATGTCTTTTTACATAAATTAAGGAATTTGCTCCTAAGATCTTGTGGGGGCATCACAGCACATTACGAGACCTAAATCAGAGGGCAATAAAACTTTCACTCCTTATCTATGAACTGTTTCAATATTTATGGCCATAACTGTCTATCACTCTCCCAAAATGATAGTTATGCTTCACATCACTTGTCTTATCTATTACATTTTTTTTGTGCTGTGTTGTGCATAAATATGTGATTCTTCAGATTTTGTATTAGTCAATGCCTAATGAAGAGACCTGAGTAGTCTCGAAAGCTTGCAATTTGTTACCATCTTTTCAGTTAGCCATTAAAAGGTATCAACCACTGAGGACTTTCAATTCTGAATATTTTGTTAAAGGCCAGACACACTACCGTATAACATGTCCGAGTGCTAAGCGATAAAACATCAACAAATGTTTTTAGAACCATCCTAACCACCATGGGGATTACTTGTATTGAAAGGTAATTTCAAATCTCAGAGAGACAGAAGGGTCTGGGAGTACAAACTTATGACGACCTTTGACACTCTCAGTGCAGGAATGAATGTGTCGCATGGATTTATGTCTTTTTACATCAATTAAGCAATTTGCTCCTAAGACCTTTTGCGGGCAAAAGAACACAATACCAGACCCTAATCAGAGGACAATAAAACTTTCACTCCTTATCTATGAACTGTTTCAATATTTATGGCCATAACTGTCTATCACTCTCCCATAATGATAGTTCTGCTTCACGCACTTTTCTTATATATTGCATTGTTCCTGTGCTGTATTATGTATAAATATGTGATTCTTCAGATTTTGTATTAGTCTTTGCCTGATGAAGAGACCTGAGTAGTCTCGAAATCTTGCAATTTGTTACCAACTTTTCAGTTAGCCATTAAAAGGTATCAACCACTGAGGACTCTCAATTCCGAATATTTTTCTATCTACTGGCTAACACGGTACAAGGATATACATCTGGCCTTTAACAGATACTCAAAAGAGTGGACTTATGCACAGTGAGTAGTTTTAAGGCCACATTTACATGTTCAGTATTTGGTCAGTATTTTACATCAGTATTTGTAAGCTAAAACCAGGAGTGGGTGATAATACAGAAGTGATGATGTGTTTATATTATACTTTTCCTCTGAATGTTCCTCTCTTGGGTTTGGCTTACAGATACTGAGGTAAAATACTGACCAAATACTGAACATGTGAACGTGGCCTTATGTAGCAATGCTTATGTTCTTTCTTTTGAGTGTTTTCTGGGTGGTTTCTCAGGTGGATTTAAGAGCAGACCCACCTGAAAAATACATCATGGGTACTCACCCTAAAGTAAGTTATCACAATGAGTATTTGGTGCTTTTTTGATGTTGGAGCTTCTTACAGTTCCAGTAAAGTGGATGCGATTGACTGAAATGTCATGGCCATTGTGGGTTTTTTTAATGCTGCGGAAATTGACCTGCGGTGCATTATTGAAATCTGCCACATTTCTCTTACCATAAATATGCATTATGTTTGTGGATTTTTCCCATATACTTGATTGTGATGAGGAAAATACACAAGTAAAAAACACATATGCATTTTATTTAGTTTCCACAATGGAAATGCACTAAAAACGCAAGTCATCCGCACATGATTTTATCAATAGTGTTTCATCACCAAATATCCAAAACAAAGTAGTTTTATTTAAACCATGACATACTAAAAAGAGACAAAAACTGCAAAAAACTGATGAAAACACATTTTTTAAAAAACACACTTAAAAGCGAAATAAAAAAAAACAAAACTCAAGTAACCCAATTTACCTAATTGGTGCAGAAAATTAGAAAATTTGTATCAAATACTGATCGTGGGAACTTAGCCTCATAGAGAGATAAAGAAAAATGATCATACTGTCCTGCACAATGATGGTTTTTCTTTTCAAATTGGAGGCAGACTTTAAGATGACATTATATACTTGATATCCCTAATTTCTAAATGAAAGCAATATAAATGTCTTCGGCACACAACAAAAAATGATGATATCATAAAGATGAACAGAAATGTGACATGAAAACGGGAAACGATAACGAAGACAAATGGTCTTGCAGAGATTATATATTCAGCATATATGAGAATGACATGAAAAACTACATTATCTACATGGTTTTTGTCAAAAATAAATAATAATACAATATAGAAATATATTCTACTAATTAAAAGAGCTTTAAAAGGGAGCTCTGACCAAGCAGCCGTAGAGGGGCCGGCTGGCGCTGTTGTATTTAGCAAATATCACACAGGTTTCATTAGTGCCAGTGTTGAGCACGTGTCGAATATTGTCCACTACTGACTTTCACAGGAATGTCCTGTCAGATTATAAAAGTGATTGGAGCTAGATACCTAAATTGTACCTGTCACCAAATTTCAAAACATAGACTGCATACAGTAGTAAATAGATCGCTTAGACCTTAGGTGAATGGTGTACTTACTTTGAATATCAAAGTATAATACTCATATCAAAGTAAACATTTCATTACTCCAGCCAGAGCCGGACTTATGAAATTTTCTTTTTAACATTATGCACGGAAACTTTTACTAAGGATTATACAGCTATTCTAACATTGATTTTTCAAAGTAAGTACACCAGCCTCATTAGATTAAAAAAAGACACATTATTGATGCATGCAGTTTTTATTGTGATATCTGGTGACAGCAACCCTGTCCTCTACATTGTATAATATTGTACTATGTCTTCTTTTGGACCCCTTGCCCCCCCTTAATCACCAGAGCCCTGATAGGACTGCCACCGAAAGCTATAGAGCATGGAGCTTGTTTAGAAGCATAAATGTCCTGTAACCAGTGTTGTTGGGGTATATTCTCCTTTTCTTTGCAGCACAATAGTTAATGGTTCAGTTCATTTTACCAAATAATGTGCTCTCTGTATTTTTAGACAATTATGTTACTGGCTGTATTGTTTCTTCTGGAAATCATAATACAACATAAAAAAAAGTTTGAAATGAAATTTTGATTTTTCTGTCAACTTTGACATTGAAGGCTAGAGAAAAAATTCATGTAATAGGCTGTATTAAGAAAACAACTTGGAGAAGCATTTTCACCTGGCGGCTTCATCAGCTCTTTCAGCAGTTCACTATGTCCTGCCACAGCAAATGCTGGAGAAAATGAAATGATATTTCTATCAGTTTACTTCTCTGACTCACCCATAGAATTGTAAGTAGCATCAGTCGCTGACTGCATAAGGCCAGTTTCACACGTCAGTGGCTCCGGTACGTGTAGTGACAGTTTCCTCACGTACTGGAGACACTGACACACGTAGACACATTAAAATCAATGTGTCTCTGCACATGTCAGCGTGTTTTCACGGACCGTGTGTCCATGTGGAAAACACGAAGACATGTCAGTTTTCGTGGGAGCGCACAGTCCGCAAAAATGCTGAATACGTGCACACAGATAACTGTTCACACAGTCCTCCGTGCACATGGACAGCTACAGTAAGCGCTGTCCCACCGCCTGTGGTGCTGAAGCTCCCTAACATAATTGTCCTGCCGGCAACAGCGAGCAGGTAGAATCAATGAAAATCCCGACGTGGGGTTGCCCATAAGGTTTTCAACCACCCCGGCAAAACTATACAGCTGCGGGCTGCTATTCTCAGGCTGGAAAGGGGCCATGATTATGGGCACCCCAGCCTAAAAACAGCAGCTCGAAGCTGCACAGAAAAGGCGCATCTATCAGATGCACCTATTCTGGAGCTTTGCTAGGCTCTTCCCACTTGCCCGGTAGTGGTGGCAAGTGGGGTAATAAGGGGTTAATGCCACCTTGCTATTGTAAGGTGGCGTTAAGCCAGGCTTAGTAATGCATAGGTGTCAATAAGACACCAATTCATTACTAATCCTATAGTAAAGAAAGGGTTAAATGAACACACACACAGTAACAATAAAGTCTTTTGATGAAAGAATACAATACACAGGTTTTAATTCTTTATTACACTGCCATTCCTTAATTGATGCCATCGATCTCCTGTAAAAAATCTAAAATAAAAAAACAACAATATCCCATACCTGTCCGGCGATCAGTCAGGTCCCACGGTGTAAATCCATCTCAGGGGTTAATCAGTTTACAGCCGGAGCTCTGCTAATGCAGCCACTCCAGCTGAAAACTGCTGGGGAATGAGGCTATGTGCACACGTTGCCGAATTGCCATGGAAATTTCCGCGGCAATTCCGCACCTCCCTGCCGCGGGAAATCTGCATATTATAGGTATGCGTATTCCCGCTAAAAACTAGCGTTTTGCAAGCGTAATTAGCTTGCAGAATGCTAGCGTTTTACAAGCGATCTGACAGGTTGGTCACATGAGTCAAACAAGTGTTTGACAAGTGTGAGCAACTTTTTACTATTGATGCCGCCTATGTCGCATCAATAGTAAAAAGATCTAATGTAAAAATAATAAAAAAAAATAATAAATAATGATATTCTCACCTTCCGGCAGCCCCCACAGCCTTCCTGCCTCTCAGCGACGCTCCCGGCCAATCCCATTCCCAGGAGTCCTTTACGACAATCACCCCGATGACGTAGCATCACGCGAGATCGCTACGTCATCTGGGGTGATTCTCGCAATGCATTACTGGGAACGGGATTGGCCGGGAGCGTCGCTGAGAGGCGGGAAGGCGGCAGGGGCCGCCGGAAGGTGAGAATATCACTATTTTTATTTTAATTATTGTTTTTACATGGATATGGTACCCATGGCCTGGAGGAGAGTCTCCTCTCCTCCAGACCCTGGGTACCATCCGCACATGAACCGCTCACTTTGCACATGGTGGGCACAGCCACATGCGGAAAGTAATCGGTTCAATGCATTCCTATGGCGGCGGAATCGCCACGGTTCCGCAAAAAAGAATGAGCATGCTGCGGATTCTCCCGCAATGCGATTCCGCCGCGGAAAAACCAGCAGCATGTGCACAGCATTGCGGAATCTCATAGGCCATAATGAGTTGTATTGCGTAAGCGGTGTTGCCGCGGTTTTGCGGCGTTTCCATCGCGAAAAACGGCGGCAAAACCGCTAGGAATCCGCAACGTGTGCACAGGCTCTGAATGTGAGCAGCGAGCAGAGAGTCAGTGACGTCACCCCCAGTCACTGAGTCTGTGTGCGCTGCTTCCCAGTCATTCCCCAGTGCTTAACCCCTGAGATGGATTTACGCCGTGGGACCTGACTGATCGCCGGGCAGGTATGGGATATTGTTGTTTTTTTATTTTAGATTTTTTACAGGAGATCGATGGTATCAATTAAGGAATGGCAGTGTAATAAAGAATTAAAACCTGTGTATTGTATTCTTTCATTAAAAGACTTTATTGTTACTGTGTGTGTGCTTATTTAACCCTTTCTTTACTATAGGATTAATAATGAATAGGTGTTTTATTGACACCTATGCATTACTAAGCCTGGCTTAACGCCACCTTACAATAGCAAGGTGGCATTAACCCTTTATGAACCCCACTTGCCACCGATACAAGGCAAGTGGGAAGAACCCGACAAAGCTCCAGAATAGGTGCATCTAATAGATGCGCCTTTTATGGACAGCTGGAGCTGCTGTTTTTAGGTTGGGGGGCCCCTTTCCAGCCTGAGAATAGCAGCCCCCACCTGTATAGTTTTGCCGGGTTGGTTGAAAACCTAAGGGCGACCCCACGTCGGGTTTTTCATTGATTCTTCCTGCTCGCTGTTGCCGGCAGAGCAGGGACAATTATGTCAGGGAGCTTCAGCACCACAAGCAGTGGGACAGCGCTTACTGTAGCTGTCCGTGCTGGCCGTGTGGTCCTGATGTGACACACGTGCGGCACACATGTGACACACGTGTGCCACACGGATATACCATGTTTTTACACGGACACACGCACACGGATCTCTCCGATTCCGATTATTCCGGTACCGGAAATATCTGAATGTGTGAGACTGGCCTAATACAGCATGAAGTTTACTCTGCCGACAATCACTACTAATGTTCCTTATTGATTACATGTTACAGTTTGTTGGAGAAGACATTTAGTTCCTTGAGCCACCACGACCTCTGAGGGCTTATAGGGCACTTGTGTCCATTGGACAATAAACATCGTAATCTGGTGCAGAAATTTCTGCACCATTTCTGCAGGAAAACACTACTTAAAATAGGTGACTTTTTGCTGCGTTTTTGCCTCATTTTTTACATGCATTTTTAGTGCAAATTTTTCCCTTCTCGTTAGTGAAATCTGCAGGAAAAACGCTGAAGTCACAAATAAGCAATATGAACATGAGACTGCAGGATTCTCCCTCACTTTGCTGGTACTAGGAAATCTGTCAGGTTTTGTGACAAATCTGCACATAAAAAAGTGACAAATCTGCGACGTGTGAACAGACCCTAAGGCTACGTTTCTACTATGAGTATATGGTGCGTTTTTGATGTTGCAGATTTTCTGCGCCATTTCTGCAGCTCTCTAGTAATTTAGGTGTTTTAACATTGCGGTTTTTTGTCCTGTTTTTTATACTTCCTTGTGTTCTGCTCTGATAAAACTTTATTGATACACTCATGTGTGGATTACATCAGTTTTAAGTGCGTTTCCACAGTGGAAGCTCACTAAAAAAATATATATGATTTGTACATGCACATTTCCTGCATTTAATGCAATCCCATTGGGAAAATGTGCAAATAAAATTCAGCATGCAAGATAAATTGACATGTTTACACTGAAAAAGAAAAGCAGAGTGGGCATTAGATTTCTTTAAATCCCTTCCACTTTGCTAGAACTGTAAGACGCTGCACTTTTTGCACTGCAATAATTCGCAGCATCAAAAGCTCTCCAGAAGCTTATGGGAACTTTACCTTAGGCCAGTTTCACACATCCTAATATTTCAGGTACCGGAAAAACCAGTATCGGAGATATCAGAGCAGGCGGTGGTTTATAGGAGTATTCATATGCCACCTGTGCTATAAATAAATTAATGAATAATCCAGAGTTGGCTTCCCAGTATTTTTGATAACCAGCCATAAAAAACTGACAGCTGCGGGCTGAAACTCTCAGCTGTCAGCAGTAACAAGGCTAGTTATCAAGAATAGAGGGGTGCCCATACATTTTTTGTAATTATTTAAATAAATATTTTGAGAAAATGGCGTATGGTCCCCCCATTTTTGACAAACAGTCTTGCTAAAGCAGACAGCTGAATGCTGGTATTCTCAGGCTGGTAAGGGGCCAGAGATGTTAATCCCCCAACCTAAAAATAGCAGCGGGCAGCCACCTAAAAAAGGCACATCTATTAGATGTGCCAATTCTGGCACTTTGACTCTTCTCACTTGCCATGTGGCGATGGCAAGTGTTGTAATATTTGTGGGGTTGATGTCACCTTTGTAATGTCTGTTGACATCAAATCCAAGGCCTAGTAATGGAGAAGCATTTATAAGACACCTATCCATTACTAATCGTATAGTTATATGGTAAATAAAAACACAGCAAGAATAAATTATTTTATTTGAAATAAAAACAAAACACAGTTTTCCAATGTTATTTAAAAATAACAAACACCGTTATACTCACCTAACACCCATTCCATTAAAGCCAACATCTCCTGTAATAAAACAAAAATAAAAAATCAATATCCCCCATCTGTCCAACATTCTGTCCCACGCTGTAATCAATGTCTGGGGATAAATAGTTTTCAACCTGGATGGTGCCAAGATGCAACCGTCCAGGCTGAGAACCACTGATGAATGAGCTGCTGCGAGGCTGCGCTTCCAGCCAGGCTGAACTGCGGTGACCTCAGCACCGTGAGAAAAAGTCACTGAGTTCACTGCAGTTTAGCTGAATGCAGTTCACAATGTCTTTTTCACATGGATTCCCAAGGAAATAGAAAACATTCTAAAGAATGAACATATGCATTTCTATGTAAAAATGACTTGCTGTGTTCAGTCTTTAAACATATTTTAACCACTAAAAGGCCAAATGATTAAAAGAAGTGATGGGTCCATTCTTCTGGCATTGGCGGTTTCAGCTGGGAATAGGATTTGCAATAAAAGACAATAGGAAAGCTCAAAAGATGCCAGTGTGGCGCCCCGAGGGTCCAGTCGCCACAGAGATGTTGCATCCCATCCAGAGATGTGACACCTGACTCTCAGGTAAGGAGGAAGCAACCCTTAGACTCCAACACCGCATTCATCATACACGATTTTAGCTGCAGCTCTCAGGCTGGTTAGTAAAGGGTGTAGATGTTGAGTGGGTGGAGTCAGCTGCTGCACTTAGGGCAGCGTGTTAGTCTAGAGTTTCAGTCAGAGACAGGCAGGCAGTGTGTGGGTACTGGCCTGACCTGCTGCTCCTCTGAGTTCACCTCAGGGAGCCGTGCTGAGAGAGAGAGAACGGGTCCTGGGCAGAGACGATCTCACAAGTCGTAGCCCATTGCAGAAGAGGACCAGGCCGACTTCAGGGAACGGTCCCTAGACTAGTGGGAAAGTTCAGCTCCACTAGTAAAACCATAGGCATTGGTCACTTCAAGTGGCATTGCCATAGCCCCATAATCTCACCAGGAGGCAGCCTAGTGGTCAAGTACGTCCAGGACTTCCGTACTGAGTGGCCTAGGCAACCACCAGTCCAGACTGGTAACTGAAAGGACCTAATACTGCCTTGTCCGAGGGCTCTGTGGTGGCGGGTGCAAAGAAGGAGAGGAGAGTAGCACTGATAAGCGAGAGGCCGGAAAGGAACATAAAGGGAGTCTTTGGAAGTGTGACCAATCTACCTGAGGGTTGCTGGACTACTCACTGGAAGGACACAGTACCCGGCTGGAATCTGTGTGTACAACAGACTGTGAGTAAAACCTTGAAACTGCAACAGAACTGTTTCCCTGATTCTTCCAGCGACGCACACTCCCCTCTCCTACATCTCCCTGCACCATTGCTACACCTTTCATTTATTTGCCCTGGGAGAACACAGTTTTACCCATAGAAGACTTATCATCTAGCTGCACAACACCATCCCTTCCAGAGGACCTGCACAGCAGCGCTGGTCACCCTGACCAGGTACTACAGGTGGCGTCACGAATCATCCTACAAACATTTTATCCCCTGTAAATATCCCCTTTTTGGTGAGCATCCAGGGCCACGGACCGAGCTGCAGCTACCGTGACATCCCCCATAGAAGTCGATGGACTCGGTGCCGAGAACCCCACGGCCCTGGCGGGCGGCTCACCAGGAAGACAACCGGATATTTTTTGCAGCCTATTATTTGAATGCAGAATCGTTATCCGTTAACCGCAATTTGTCCATTTTTAATGGAGTAAAAAAAAAACTAGAAAATTGCAGTAAAAAAGACTACACAAATACCATGGCAAAACCCTCCCAAAAAGATATATGAAAAAAACATCCGAAAAGAAAGCTCAGGAAATGACTGAAAACGTCACAAAAAAAGCTTCAGGAAAAAAAGTTTCCTGATGTGTCTTCTGCTTGGAAAACACATTCTGTTTGCCTGAGTTTAACCCCTTAATGACTGCTGATATGCATTAAAACGCCGGTCGTTAAGGGTACTTATTCCCTCATTGCAGTTTTAAAATGGCGATGGGGAATAAGGGAATAGTGCCACCGAGCAGTGGCGATTCCCACAGGTATCAGCTGTACATGACAGCTGACATCCTGCAGTATCAGACCCGGCTGGTTTTGCAACCGATCGTGGCCGATTAAACCCTTAAATACTGCTGTCAATCGTGACAGCGGTATTGAAGTTGTTGCATGGGGGTCTAAAGACCCCCTTAGTAACCATTGGACCCCCGTGACGAGAATCGTGGGTCCTGATGGTTACCATGGTACCCTGAGGTCTTGTGATACCCCATGGTATGGTGACCTGTTAAATCCACCTATAAGCTGGGTCTCACAGGCTGTGTTAGTGAGACACTGACAGTTTCATACACTGTACATGAGTACTGAAGTGTATGAGACAAGTGAGCAAAATAAAAATAATACATATCCCACACTGGGCCAAAGTAAAAAAGTGTAAAAGAGTAAATAAAACATGTAAAAAAGTAAAAAGCAAAAAAACACATCAAAGTGCACACAAATCACTAAAATCCTTTTTGCCACTCAAAACTACACATAATTGGTATCACCGCTTCTAAAACTACCTGTTTTTTCCGATCCGCTAACACCGTTTAAAAATTTTAAAAAAAAATCCGAAAATGTCACTGTTTCATCATGATGACTCACAAAAAAAGTGAATAAAAAGCAATGAAAAAGCAATATGTAAAAAAATGGTATAAATGAAAATGCCAAACCATCCCTCAAAAAGAAGCCCTAATATGGCTCACTCAGCAAAAAAATAAAAAAGTTACAGCTCTCAGAATGACGATCCAAAGCAAATTCATTTTTGTAAAATATTGTTTTTAGTCTTTAAAAAGAGCAAAGCTGAAAAAATCAACATAAATCCAGTATCGCTGTAATCGCACCGACCCAACGAAAAAATTGGTCTTATCACTTTAGCGCACAGTGAACAGCGCAAAAAAAACAAAAAAATAAATACAATAACTGAATTGCTGGTTTTATTTATTCTGTGTCTGAAAAATCTGAATAAAAATAGAAGAAAAAATATTATGTACCCTAAAATTTTACCACAAAAATCTGCAACTCGTCCAACAAAAAATAAATGCTCAAACAGCTCTGTTCACCAAAAAATAAAAAAGTTGCAGCCCTCAGAGTATGGCAGCAAAAAAACCCTACTTTTTACTAAAAAAGCATTTTAGTGTGACAGCAAAACCTAAAAAACATGATATAAATCTGGTATCGTAATCGGACCGATCCGAAGAATAAATCTGCGTCATCACATATACCGCACGGTGAACTGCGCAAAAATAAAAATAAGATATATTCTTGTACTGCTGTCTGTTTGTTCATTCTAAATTCTACCTCCTAAAAATCAGTATAAGCCTTGGCTCACATTTATCCTGCACTTTCCGCTGAGCGCTACGTCGGGGTTTCCACGTAAATTCCCCAAATCCGCGATTCAGACAAAACCTCAGACAGAACCACTCACTTATGAGGCAGATGGAGTCACTTTGGACTGGCCTGTGTTCAGGCAGTGTCCCATCATTTTAGTGTCTTTTTGGCACACAAGTGTGGACGACCACAGATCTGAGCATGTCTACAAAGATGGATGCCGCTGGAGCAGACACCAAATGGAGTACGAAGTGTATCCATCTGCCTCATGCTGGATGGTTCTATTGGGGGTTTAGTCTGAATCGCAGTTTTGTGGGATTTACACAGAAACCCCGAGGTAAGTGCTTAGCGTAGAACACAAGAATGTGATCCAAGGCTTATACTGGAAGCGATCAAAAAATATAATGTAGCCCAAAATGTTACTAATAAAAACCCTAATTTATCCCCAATTTATCACACACAAAAACCAGCCCCCAGTCAGGTCCGTCATCTGTCACTGGAACTATAGTGGGAGTAATTGCACAACAAATTACAGTCTATTTTCTCCAGTTATCCTTGTAAAAATAACAAATTTTGAGGTAAATTAAAATTTTTTCATTCCACATTGCTTTAGTTTCTGTGAAGCACCGGAACAGTTATTAAACTTTTTTGTGTCATATAGGCCCCCGTCACTTTAAACGTGATGAGGTCTCTAAAAAAATGGTTTTGTAAATTTTGTTGGAAAATGAGAAATCACAGGTCAACTTTTAACCCTACTCATTTTCTAATAAAAAAATTATGTTTCAAAAATAATGCAGATGTAAAGTAGATACGTGGGAAATGTTATTTATTAACTATTTTGTGTGACATAACTTTCTGAATTAACGGCCTAAGAATTAACATTTGAAAATTGGGAAATTTTTAGCAAATTTCTGATATTTTCACAAATAAGTGCAAGACATGTCAAACAAATGATACAAGTATTATGAAGTACAGTATGTCAGACTCACGAGAAAACAATCAGTGGTATCCGTTGAAGCGTTCCAGATTTATCACATAAAGTGACACTGGTGAGATTTAAAAAATTTGGCCTGGTCATTAAGGTCAAAATTGCCTTCGTCACTAAGGGGTTAAAAGACGGTGAGTGCACATAGCCTTTGAAAAGTTGGTCATTACCTGCAGGGTTTCTGAAGAGTTTTTGGAAGATTTCTTCTCATGAAGTGGTTTTTGCAACCCATGATTGAACAGTGCTTAGGAGTCACTTTGAGTCAAGATTCAAGATTCAAAGAAGCTTTATTGGCAGGACTAAATACACATTAGTTTTGCCAAAGCAAGTGTACAAAAGCGAATAGGGATAGGGACTGTAGGGATGTTGTGTAGGGGCTGTAGGAAAGGTGGATGGGGCAGATCCAGGATGAGGGCTGTAAGAGCAATGGTTGGGGACAGATCCAGGGTGGGGGCTATAGAAGTCCATGCATAGGGCAGGTGGATGGGGGGATGGGGCAGATCCAGGGTGGTGGCTATAGAAGTCTATGGCATAGGGAAGGTGGATGGGGGATGGGGCAGATCCAGGGTGGGGGCTATAGAAGTCCATGGCATATCATAGTTCTCTTTCTCGACATTCGCTCACATACCACGCTGCTATCTCAGCTGCTCTCTCTTCTTCACCCAGCAAGATATGTTTTCTCTTCCTCCTTCATGGTGATGAAATCCGGGAAGAGATGTGAGAGTCTCCTGAAGTGAGTGTTCCTCACTGCTGAGTACAGTGTAGTCACTTCCTTTTATTTTCCACCAGGCATTTTTTTCAAGACCAGAAGTTGAAAAAAAATATTTAAAACACTGAACATATGTACAGTTGTATGGACAGTGAAATGAATGGGAAGTGCTTTTCAAGCATTTTTTTGTGCTTTTGCAGGCATTTTCTAAAGCGGACCATCTTTTGATTGCTGTCAGTACACATATATAAATTTATTAACTTTTCTTAAGCATCAGCACAGTTGGAGGAATCAACCCAGAGAAACTTTACCTTTTATCGGACTACCTATGCTTGGAAATGGATGGATTCTAGTTATACAAACATGTTATTACATTTATACAAAATATGTTTTCTTTACCTAATATTCACTTTAATTAAATTAATGACTTAGATATCAGTTAGGCGATTTACGTCCTTCAGATAAGAGCAGGTGACTGTGCAGATTGATGTCTTGTAGTCATTTTAACTTTCCGGAGGTGAGAAATGTCTGAAACATGTTGGCCAGCTGTTCAGGACTGCCAGTCCTGTAACAGCCAGAGGAAGGGCTAGCTTCTCCTGTCCTCAATGAAATTGGACTTGTCTGTGCCTTTAAAATAGTGCCTGTCACTCAAACAGTGCAGACAGAGGTGACACATGAGGTCACTCCCCACATGATCCCTGCTAAGACATATAGCTAGGACACAGGAGGAGCAGGCTCACATCATCCATCCACTTCTATTTCAGAGTCCAAAAGGCAATCAACACAACAGTAAGAAAAATGTATTAGTTACAAGATTATTACTATTATTTGTTTTTCTCTTTCCCTTTTAGTCTATCGTTTCTGTATCTAGTGTATATTAATATTGGTATATTGGTGCACATGCTGTTGTTCACCCTTTCTCCATGCAATGATATTCTCCCCATATTATAATAAATGTCTTGTGCTCCTATACTGCACTTTCTACCGGAAAAGCAATAAACCTATAATTACTTAAGATGCAATTTACATTCTCAGCTAACATCCGTCATGCAGTCTCCTATGATCTTTATGTTTACATGTTGCCTTAATTAGGTAACGTCCAATACTTCGATGATGACAAATGAAGTGGCAATTAAATTAACGTACATGATGCTATTTTACAAGGTTGTCTTAATATAGCTGTTGCGTAAAGACATAGTTAATTATCCTAGAATGTTATGAGACTTAGTTTCTTTTCTAAAAGTTTTCACTAAGCATGAAAATTAATAAGTATATGACAGTGTCTATTATTAGAGATGGGCTGATTGATCCGCGAGGGATCAAGTTCAAGTAGAATTTCCTGAAATTCGCAGTTTCACACAAATTTGAACACTTTGCGATTCAATGGAAAACTACCATTTCTCACACTGTTGAAGCATCAGACTATTGTCATTTTGCATTGCCTCATGATTTTCCCCATAAAGCACTTCAGCTATGACATCTAGCAGATCATTATACCTTGTACAATAGTGGTCAGTACTGGGGTCATCACAGATCAGCGGTTCCCAGCCAAGCACAGTTTGTATGGCAGTCGTTTTCCGTCTTCAGCATCACTAGGCAAGTCACTCTTTATTGTTTGGCAAGTGTAAACTGTTGTAACCAGCAAAGTTCCCTCTCTCCTGTAGAGTGTAAGCTCTTATGGTCAGTGGGATCTTCTCTCTCTGTCTCTCCCCAGTAGAGTGTAAGCTCTTATGGTCAGTGGGATCTTCTCTCTCTTTCTCTCCCCAGTAGAGTGTAAGCTCTTATGGTCAGTGGGATCTTCTCTCTCTTTCTCTCTCCTGTAGAGTGTAAGCTCTTATGGTCAGTGGGATCTTCTCTCTCTTTCTCTCTCCTGTAAAGTGTATAACACTCTCCACCCTGATCAGTGAATTTTGCTATACTTTGTCATGCCCCTCACTCTCCTAGTAATGGAGTTATTTGAAGAGCCACATGTGAATAGCACCAGAGTCTGCTTGATCGACCACAGCTCAATTTACATGGTGATCTTTAGAGCTCTAGTTCTCAGGATCATGGGAGTCCCAGCGGTCGACCTCCAGCAGCTGGAATGCTCTCGGGATACGGGATTACTTGGTATAATCCATTTAAATGGGTTTTCCAATATTTATTTTCCCATAGGAATATTAAAAATATTCTGCTATCTCTGACAACAGGACAGGAGAAGTGGTACTGTGCAGTGTATATATTAAGAAGTGGTACTGTGCAGTGTGTAAATATACAGGACAGGAGAAGTGGTACTGTGCAGTGTGTAAATATACAGGACAGGAGAAGTGGTACTGTGCAATGTATATATTCAGAAGTGGTACTGTGCAGTGTGTTAATATACAGGACAGGAGAAATGGTACTGTGCAGTACATGTATCTATATATATCGATATATATAGGACAGGAGAAGAGGTACTGTGCAGTGTATATATACAGTATATATATAGGACAGGAGAAGTGGTACTATGAAGAGTATATATACAGGAGAGGAGAAGTGGTACTGTGCAGTGCATATATACAGGACATGAGAAGTGTTACTGTGCAGTATGTAAATATAAATATACAGGACAAGAGAAGTGGTACTGTGCAATGTGCTGTATATTTACATATATACATTGAGTATGGAAAGTGTTCAGACCCCTTTAAATTTTTCACTTTGTTTCATTGCAGCCATTTGGTAAATTCAAAAAAGTTCATTATTTTCTCATTAATGTACACTCTGCACCCCATCTTGACAGAAAAAAAACAGAAATGTAGAAATTGTTTGCAAATTTATTAAAAAAGAAAAACTGAAATATCACATGGTCATAAGTATTCAGACCCTTTGCTCAGACACTCATATTTAAGTCACATGCTGTCCATTTCCTTGTGATCCTCTTGAGATGGTTCTAATCCTTCATTGGAGTCCAGCTGTGTTTAATTAAACTGATAGGACTTGATTTGTAAAGGCACACACCTGTCTATATAAGACCTCACAGCTCACAGTGCATGTCAGACCAAATGAGAATCATGAGCTCAAAGGAACTGACAAAGGAGCTCAGAAACAGAATTGTTTGCGGAAAAATACGCAGCATGGGCACAGCAATTGTGGAAAGTATTTAAAATGAATGAGATGCGTTTTGTAAGCGGGCACACAGCCTAAGAGTACACATGACGACTGCGGTAAAGTACTGTGTAGGAAAGCAATATCAATCGCAGGTGGCTAAAAATGCAGCCAATTACCAGCTCTACATGTAAAATGCTCATTAGCTGGGTGATCAAATCTTTCATATTGGCATAAAAATCATTCTCAGCAGCACATTTCTCAATGTAAAAGCGGGTTGTGCTTCCAAGACCATGACTGTACCTGTTCAACCCCTCAGTGTGTCTGAGATGCAGTTACTGACAGCTCAGCCATCCAATCTGCTATAAGGGTGTGCTGAAGCTGTCAGTACTTTGATTGATAGCTTCGCCATCCAGTCTGGTGTTGGGGTGTGTCAGCTGTCAGTTTGTTGATTGACAGCTCGACTATCCAATATGAGACTGGGAGGTGTTGGCCGTCTCCTTCTGTTCATTATTCCAGGTAAATACCATGGTTCTTAACTAAGCGGTGTCAAACAGAACTCTGCCAGACGTACATTCAGCTTGTGCGGTTATTTCTCCTGTGCCTTGAGTTCTGTATGCCTTATCTGTTGCCTGACCTTGGACTTCGTTCTGACCATCGGGCTGTTTAACCCCTTCAACTCTGATCCGTTATCCTCCTGGTACTCTGACCTCGGAATGTTACCTTACTACGCTTTTGTCTCTTCCTTCTGTTTATGACGTACCCTCCTGGCTTCAGACCTTTATACTCATGAACCACTCTGACTCTCAGCTCGGCCGTGAGAAGTGACTAGCGTCACAATGATGCTGTATGAGGTAGAACGTTTTTATTAGCAATAGTTCTTCCCAATTCAGTTTGCTAAGCAACAATCAACTTGTATATATTGTAAATTATTATTATGCTTTGCTTACACAGCACCATCATCTATTGGGACTCACAATCTAAATCCCCTATCATCACTGTCTCTATTGGGACTCACAATCTAAATCCCCAATCAGTATATCTTTGGAGTGTGGGATTTGAACCCAAGACCACAGCACTGCAAAGCCACAGTGCTAACCACTGAGCCACCGTGCTGAACTGGCTTTTTGGCCCAAATAGCTGAGCCTGTATGTTTTAGTCTTAATTGGAGATGGTGATATTCCTTTTTTGAGATTTCAGTTGAGAACCAATCTATCTGTCCTAGGCCAAGTGAATGTAAGGGAAGGTAACAATAATAAAAAAAAAATCAGTGCTGTGCATCATTCGTGCAAAAAGATTGCCACCTACCATCCAAAAGGGACTATGCGGAACAACCAGAAGAGGAAGAGTTACAGGGAGGACGAGTTTGGATGTAACACCTAGTCAGCTGCCAGTGATGATGGGATTACTGAGTATAAATGGTGTTCTTTGCCAAACCACTGTGGGTTTTGGTGCCAGGAAGGAGAGCTGACCAGACGTGCACAGGGGAAAATGCTGCCACTGGGTGTCAGACCGCAGTAAGGAGTGTATGCCAGTGGGCCACAGCACGGTCAGAGACAGGACCCAAGTGGTACCAGACTAGACCGGGAGTTCCGACTACACCAGTCAAGGTCCGAATTCTAGACCTGCACCGGTCAAGACCCAGAACCAAGACGACACCAGCCGGGAACCAGAGCCCAGCCCTCATCCTTTCGGATCTGAAATACACCCACTGACGCTCAAGATGTGAAGATTTGTGAATAACCTTTGTTCAAGAGAGGACACCTGCAATGATGAACAGATGACAAGAGTGAGTCGGGCCATCGCTTGCAGCACTCATGTACAATATAGGGGTTGGACTGGGCTAGGATAGCATACAGGGTTGGGTGTTATGAATGTGCTAGAGATGGTTTCTGAGCAGAGGCTCCCTCTGATGGTTACAGACAGTACTGAACCTTGCAGCGAGGAATGGCAATCTGGGATCACGGACTGGTCTGATATAAGGGAGGTTCCCTCCCATGATGGTTGCCGGTGATCAATTGTTCTTGTCTCAATTGTGGTTCCTGGTTCATTTGGAAGTTTGCTGAGTCTTGCCTGCATCTTCTGCTATCAGATAAGATATGTTCTGCTTTTATTTTTGTGCTTGCTTTTTGCATAGTTCCCTGCACTTCTGTGGAGGTCAGCAAGGTCCCCTCCGGGGGCTTGTGCTCCTCTCAGTTTATCTGAAGCCACTGTTATTTATTCGTTTGCTTTTCCTATTTTTTCAGTGGCTGCGGCTTAGTTTTGTTACACCAGAGATCTGACGAGGTGTGATCTCAGGTGTTTTTGCAGTCAGAAGAGTTGGTATTTTTTAGGGTTTTTTTTGGATTGCAGTGAGAATCCTTTCCTGTACTTTTCTGTCTAGACAGATTGGGCCCCAGCATTTGCTCATTCTATTTTCTGTCTGTGTTTGTGCTTCTTCTTGTCTAACCCCCATTACTTGTTTGGGGGCTTCCTATTTTCTTTGGGTAGCTGCTCCGGGGCAGATAGCTTTCCTCTTTCTGCCTTTAGGTGTAGTTATCTCTCAGGCTGTGACGAGGTGTCTAGGATCAACGTAGGAACGCTCCATGGCTACCTCTAGTTGTGTGGTTAGTTCAGGTTACTGCAATTCAATAGGTTCCAGCCTCTCTGGTGTATTGCCGTATTTGCTTTTTCTCCTCAGCTACCAAAACACAACAGTGGGGGTCAATTGAAGTGATGAAGGCACAATGTGCTTTGGTAGACTTTGCCAGGAGGACTTGCAGCCTAATGGGAAGAACTGGCAATCCCCACTAGGGCCATTGCTTCAGAAGGGGCCAACACAGCAGCTTCCAAGGGAATGGGTGTTTCACCCCTGTTAGAGAGACAAGTGTATAATCCCTAGGAGACTTCCCTAATGTTTAAAAAGAATTCTAAGACTCATTATATGTTCTGTATTGTATAATTCATTGGCTGTTCCTGCCTCATGTCCATCTGCGTGTTGCAACTGGTCACCGGTTTTACATGCACACGTTGAGTATTTAGTGAGTTTTTCACCTCAGTAATTGTAAGCCAAAGCCAAGAGATGAGATGAAAAATATAGTCGATATGTGCACCGTCCTGCATGTTTCACCCACTTTTGTTTTGGCTTTCTAATACTGAGGTAGAAAACTCACAAAATACTCAACATATGCACATGGCATTTGAGTAGCAGACAGTTTTCGCCACAATTCTGATGTAGAATTACTTGACACACCACAAAGTTTGGCATCTTTTGATGTTTTTACACCAGTCAGCAAGAAATGTGCACCTCTTAATAAATTTATCATATCTTATTCCACAGCTTCCTTCACTAAGATTGACATACAAAATGATGGTCTTAATGACTCAGGGCATTTGTTTTAGTGATTAGCTCAATGTAGCTCAATGGGTTTAGGGCAGAAGAAGGCAACATTGATATTAAAAACACAATTCTTCCAGATATATATTAATAAATCATGTCAAAGAATAGGTCAATTTGTCATTTTTCATACAGTGTTGTGCAATTGGTGCACAGAACTGGTTCTCTCATACGTTTGGCACAAGTTCTATATATCAGTGTACAGTCACCCAGAAATTCTCCAGTATTAGGCATACCGTAGAGTGCTGCAATAAAGTTCATAACAGCTTATTCAATCAATGTTCTAACAAGTGTGACAGGTTTGTGGTATAGATAATACTGAAACTGAAAAATAAGTAAAATGTCAACTTACAATGTCAGCGAGTGACATATCCCGCAGAAAAACCTTTTGCTGTGTCTGCCATGCCTGACCTGACATTAGCTGCCTGACAATATTTTGCAGTTAGAATATTGTACAGCTTTTAGACAAAAGGCACATCTGTGCCATTTTCGGCTGCACTCACAAACTGAAAATTTTGCCAAGCAAGAAAGGCAAAAATTAACATAAAGGGGCTGTTTCATCAAAAATTTTACATCAGCTTTCAGGTGTAAAAAAAGCAAACAAAAAAAACACTTGTCTTGAATTTTTTTGCGACATTTGGCGTTTCCATGCTAGATATAGCCAGCTATGTCAAAATGGGCTGAGGAGGAACTGTGGTGGGATGGGGCATTGTGTCGCCCATCCATCAAGTTCAGTAAAACTGACTGTAATAGAATCTCTGACGATGCACAAGGAAGCACATGCCACAGTGAGGATGAACCAAATTCATTAACTGTGTACTCTTAATGAATTTTGAACTTCCTGCTCCAGTGAGCCCTTCATTAAGAGCGGCATGCACAATGCAAGTCTTAATGAATCAGACCCAAAGTGTTATCAAAAAATCAGTGTAAATGCATAAGCCATCTTTATCAATACTCTGGGGCATATAGAAGATCTAGATACAGCAATAGCAGAATTTGGTTTAGGTAGCCCAAGCCAAAAGGATAGTAGTCCCAAAATCAGTAATATAAATACATCAATAGGTAGGGAATTAAAATATAACATTTAATAGAATCATTAAAAAGAAGAAACACAACCTAAACTGGTTCAAAAGCAAGACTGCTTTCACCAAAATATTTCAAATGGTGCAAAAGACAGTCCGGCTTCCCACACTTTCAGGTCAAGAAAACAGCCAGTATAAACGATTGGCTGCCTATGTCATTACCACTGACATGGAAAACATATGTATATAGAGCCTGACATAACCTGATCAGAATGTGATATAACAAAATAGATCAGAGCTCTAATCTGATTCAGGTATGTACAAGAGGTAGATCAATCAAGCAATGAACATCAATGGAGTGTTCTCACCCAATTCAGGTTGGTAAAGGACCTCTGACAGACCGATAGTCCTGGGTGGGTTTAGGCATCACAATGCTGTAGATATAGCCACATTCCAAGGCTATTTGAGGGGGTCAGTTGGGAACAATAGCTGTCTCCCAATGCGTTTCGTCCCTCATGGGATTCATCAGGGGAAGTGGCTGACAAGTTAATGACTTTAGCATTGTTATGGCAATAAAAACGCCCCCTTCAATGTATGGATCCTTAAGCAAAGTCCATTTAAATAGGAGTAGCCACTCCTACATAACCAACAATGTGATTTTGCTGTATCTTCATGCTGCGGATCGAGCACGACTTCATTTCCGCCCTGACTAATGTGATGGTATCTCTCGCCGTCATGGGGATCTGCCCACTGTACCATGTGACCGGAAATGTGTCCATTATCTAGTTGTTGCTACTCCTATTTAAATGGTGCCTTCTGTGTCTAACAGCACTGGCAAAAGCTAAGCTCTGATTGCTGCATTTGCAAACATCCGATCTATTAAAATATAAAGTAAATTAATCCGACCAGTAAACAGTGTAACGAGAAAAAACAAACAAAAAGCCCAAATTACGGTACATTTTTTTTTGCCACCACAACATTACAATAAAATGAAATAAGAGGCGATCAAAACATTGTATCTACCCCAAACTTGTATTAGTGAAAACGTCAACTCAGCAAAAAATAAGCCCTCAAACAGCCCCATATCCAGAAAACTAAAAAGGAAATATTTTGTTTACAAATTTCCGAATTCATTTTCACCACTTAAATTAAAGAAAATAACTACGTTTGTCTCTTGTGTACGCATACTGACCTGAATAATCATATTGGCAGGTTTGTTTTACCATACAGTGAATATGGTAAATAAAAAAACTATTGTGGAATTGCATTTTATTTTTGCGATTTCAAGGCACTTGAAATTTTTTTCCCGTTTTCCAGTACACTATGTGGTAGAATGAATGGTGTCATTCAAAAGTCCCACAAAATACAAGGCCTCTTATGGCTATATTGATGGAAAAATACAAAAGTAATGTCTCTTGGAAAAAGGGGAGGAAAAAACAAAAAAAAAATTAAAATTGCCATGTCATTGTATGGGGATGGAGAGAGGAAAATGAAATTAGCCAATGCTCCTCAGCACTCACGACCAAATGCCACCACCCACTGGTTGAGCTGAACAGACAGGAACTGAAAGATTGGATGAGCATTCCAGGAGGAAAGAGTTAGAAGGGAACTGGGGTCAGATGACAGCTGTGGTTCAGTTGTTAAATATAAAGCGCTGGGATGTCAAAGAGGGAACTCAGCGCCAAGACTTCACGACGGGAAGAAGCATGATCCGTGCAAAAAGCTTGTGAAATCCCCGAAGTAGAGTCACCTGCAAGAGACTGGATACCAAAGCAAGCAAGACATCATTGATGAAGCACTGAAGTCCAGATGTTGCCTGTCAATACCTGACATCAGAACTTTCCCGGTCAAGATCCAATGTCCGTTCTCTGCTGGGCCAGTATTGAAAGTCGGACGCTAATCCTTGGATGGGACAGAAAATCTTTTGTGCTGAGGAAAAGTCCTGGGTGTATTGGGCCATTACCTCAAGCGAAGACTTACAGTAAAGAGTGTGGGCCACGCTTCAGGGAATGAAGGCGGTCAGTGCAATGAACACACTGGGCATCAAGTGACTCATATATTGGAGACTTTCAGCCTAACGAGGAGTACCTGTGACCCCTGTTATGGCAAGTGTAACAAACAGAGGTGCCTACAAGAGCATATGACGGTGATGGGCCTAGCACTGGAAGTGACATCTGTTAAGCTGAGATGTACAGGCCCTATCAGGCGTTCAACTGCTAGATGTTAAGGATAGTGTATATAAATTGAGTGCTGAATAAAGTATCGCATTTAATGTACTAAGAGTCATAATCTACTGTGTTAGGGCCCCATCACACATAGCGACACACCAGCGATCCCAACAACGATATGCACTTGTCAGGATCACTAGTGTGTCGCTACATGATCGCTGCTCAGCTGCCAAATAGGCAGCTCAGGCAGCGATCAGGACAGCGACACTGCAGGTAACGTCGCTTGGTTACCCGCAGTGTACGTTAGATGCCAGCCCGCTGGTGCAGGGAGCTGGTAACCAAGGTACACATCGGGTTTCCAGGCGCTGCGCGGCACCTGGAAACCCGATGTGTACCTTGGTTACCAGCTGATCGCTGGTCTCCTGCCTGCCACAGGCAGCGATGCATGCTGGCCAGCAGGAGACCAACGATCAAAAAAATGTCCAGAACATTCAGCGACGATCAGCGATACCCAGCAGGGGGCTGATTGTCGCTGAATGTCACACACAGCGATATCGCTGGGGAGATCGCTGTTGCATCACAAAAATAGTGACTCAGCAGCGATCTCGCTAGCGAGATCGCTGTGTGAGACGGGGGCTTTACTCTTGTTGTATCTACCTTCCATATCTTTTGTACTTGCTTATTCATATATAACTGTAACTAGACTTAGCTTCTGTGTTAGACAAATAAATAGTGTCGTTGACTATCACTGCATACTCGTTGTCTGCGTCTAAGTAACTTGCTTACAAGATAAAGGATTTAAAATTGTTTGTTTATTAGGGCATATGGATGTAATATAGGTGAGATTCCTGCTTGAGATACCCCTTATTATTCAACGCTGACATTTCTAGAATCTCTCAAGATGACTCTGGTTGTCTCTATATTACGATGCAGAAGATCTGTTGACTTCAGTGGCTGCCATTTAATACCACAATTGAGGAAAATAGAAGCTGATAGCAAGGGGTCCTGCTTTTCCTTTGTCACATCCCTTCATAAATCTTATAAACCAAGTGAGAAACCTGACATTGCAACCTGTAAAAAAAAAAAAACATTTAAAAGCGTTCTAATGACCTTTTGAATATAACCTATCAAATTGGTTGGGGACTAGCTCTGAATATACTTGCCAATCCTCTGTTTGAAGGGTGTGTGCCGCCCCAGCAATTGCCCTTTTGTTTACTAAGCACCGCTCTTTTAGTAGCAACTATGCTCGGTATTACATAGCTGATTAATCCCATTCAAGTAATTGGGACTGAACTGTAATACCAGGCACAGCTGCTGCTAAAAGTAGGGTGTTGTGCCTGGTAAACATTGAAGAGGACATATAAACCTGTACATGTATTATAGTCTTTGTTAATTTCTGTATAAAACTTTCTTTATCTTTACACTATGGTATGGCTTCTATACCTTTTTGTACCAGACTTAAAATGAAAGCTGTAGAAGTACAACTAATCTATAGCCTTAACTTCATTATCTACAGACTGCTATTTATCCAGACACTGTGTGATGTGTGATCTGAGCTTAATAGACCTACACCATACACGTTTAAGAAGGTTATTAGAAGACAATTAGACCATTCCTTGTAAATGTGCAGGTTCTTATTACCATTAACTCTAGCATAAAAAAGGATGTAAAAACAAGATTGTTTTAAAAGGGTTATCCCAGGATAGACATTGCTGGCACAGAGCTAGAATATTGCCATCGGTGACCAATCTGTGCAGCGTCCAGCTACTGTCATCCTGTCACATTAATTTCCATAAAATATATTGATAAATTTAGTAAGATATCGATCACAGGTTTTAATTTATGGATTTTCGTGAGATGGAAACTGAGGGCTCATACTCATCTGCAAGGAAATAGACAAGTGCAAAACGATAAAAAATTAGATTGCACTCTGACCAATGTTATGTTGTGAGTTACAGCTCATTTGCGTTTTTTTTCTCAGCTGAAATCAGACTGAGAAAAATTTTCAGCATGCTGCAATTGTCCTCGTATCTCGGACGAGACTCGTCAATAGGCCGGGGTCACACTTTACGTATGGAAAATCAGTCCGAGTCTCCCTGCCGAGAGTTGAACAAGTGTTCTCCGTATGATCATATGTGTGTAATGCATTTGCAATGCGATTTTCTTGCACCCATGTATCCGTATGACATGCGTATGGCTTTAAATTTCTCACTGATTTCCCCCATTGAATTTAATGGCTCAATAGGCTGAAATGAGGAAAATGTGTGCGTATTTGTCGCAAGCTAGACGAATGGTCCGTGTGGTGTCCGAGTTTTTCTCGCACCCATAGGCTTGCATTGGTGAGTCTCGGACGATATACGCTGCAGATCGCAGCATGCTACAATTTCACATGCACGTCGAATACGTCTGAGAAAAAATACGATGTGAGATGCCCCATAGATTAATACTAGTCTGAGTGCTATGTAATGTTTTCTCACATACAGCACTCGTCCGTATTCTATGGTAGTGTGACCCCGGCCATACAAGTTAATTGGTGCAAGAAAAAAAAAAATCGCACAGCACTCTGACCATGAGAGTGCCATCTGATTTTTACACACCGATGTCTTTTGAAAAGCCGGCAACTCATCTGCAGTGTACAGTAAAATCACAGCGTGACCTGACTAAATAGGATATAATGGATATATACACATAGAATAGATAAAAAGATGACAGTCACATACAGTATATAATTAGTACAGCGCTTGTGTAACTTATGTAACTTACTGAACATGTATTTTTTTACATACTAAATTATTTTCTGAAAAAAAAAGGCGTGATATCACCTGACATTTTATTAACCAGCAGAAGGAAAGTGGACAGCTGGGGGCAGATGTTTATAGCCTGGGAATGGGGTAATACCCATGGAGCTTCCCAGGATATTAATATCAGCTTACAGCTGCATACTTAGCTTTTCCTGGTTATTAAAATAGAGGACCCCCCCAAAAAAATGACATATGGTCACATTATATTGTATTAATCAGCAAGTGTTAGGCGAACAGCTGCGGGCTGATATTAGCAGCCTAGGAAGGGACCATGAATATTGGCCCTCTCCTAGACTAAAAACATCAGCTCTCAGTCACCCCAAAAATGGAGCATCTTTACGATGCACCAAATCTGGCACTTAGCCTGGCTCTTTCTACTTGCCCTGTTGTGGTGGTAAGTATGGTGATAGTTAGGGAGTTGATGTCACCTTTGTATTGTCAGGTGACATCAAAACCAGAGGTTAGTAATGGAGAGGTGTCTATAAGACGCCCCCATTACTAACCCCATAGAGATATTGCATAAAAAAACACATACTCAGAATAAAGTCATTTAATTGAAATAATGACAGACTCCTTTAATGAATCTAAATTAAACCATACTCACGTCATTGCCAAGTGTACTGAAGCTAATGTACCCTGTAACAGAATTAAAATAATAAACAACCATAATCCTTACCTGTCCGCCAAGAAGAAAATAATCCATTTGTCCCACAACGGGTCTAGCTCTGCTACATCTAGATGGCAGGCTGCATTGTTACGTGATGTGACTATAAAGCTTTCCATCCAGCAGCAACACTGAGCTGTGCATGCTTGCTCAGCTCAGTGTCTTGCGCTGAACTCCTTTCACCTCACTGATGTCACCGCAAGCATGAGAAAGTTCTCATGCTTGCGGTGACATCAGTGAGGTGAAAGGAGTTCACCGTGAGACACCGAGCTGAACAAGCACGCACAATTTATTCAACTCTTTGAAAAGATGCAAATGATGAATAAAGCAGAAACATCAGGACACCCTAAACTCTAACCACAACATTGAACATTAAAAATGGCAAGTGCACACAAAATACACTTCAAAAAAGGTTAAAATTAAAGATATGACGCAAGCAAACAAATGGACAAAACACTGCAATGATGAGAAAAAACAGACAAATTCAATAATGAATTTGGCTAATTAGATTTTTTTTGGCAGACATACTGTGATTTTCAAGATTTAATCTGCTTTTTTTAAGACCCACCGTGCATTCTTTCTAGAGTGGGTACCAAAAGCCAGGCTTCCAAATGTGATACCATTTGCCTATCTGATATATGAGTACAGTTGTGTGAAAGACTGATTGCACCATTCTTGATTTACTATTCTTTAGCATGTTTGTCACACTTAAATGTTTCAGATCACCAAACAAATTTAAATATTAGACAAAGACAGCACAAGTAAACACAAAGTGCAGTTTTTAAATGAAGGTCTTTATTATAAAGGGAAAAAGAAATCAAAACCTACAGGGGCCTGTGTGAAACATTGATTGCCCCCTAAACCTAATAACTGGTTGGGCCACCCTTAACAGCAACAACTGCAATCAAGCGATAACTGGCAGTGAGTCTTTTACAATGCTCTGAAGGAATTGTGGCTCACTCATCTTTGCAGAATTCTTGTAATTCAGCCACATTGGAAGGTTTCCAAGCATGAACCGCATTTTTAAGGTCATGCCACAGCATCTCAATGTGATTAAGGTCATGACTTTGACTAGGCTATTCTAAAGTCTTAATTTTGTTTTTCTTAAGCAATTCAAAGGTGGACTTGCTGGAGTGTTTTGGATCATTGTCCTTCAGCATAACCCAATTGTTCTTCAGCTGGAGGTCACAAACAAATTGACCCACATTATCATTCAAGATATTTTGGTAGACAGCAGAATTCACGGGTCTATTTACCACAGCAAGTGTTCCAGGTCCTAAAGCAGCAAAACAGCCCTACACCATCACAATACACCAAAATATTTTACTGTTTGTATGATGTTCCTTTTCTGAAATGCTGTATTACTTCAACGCTAGTTGTAATGTGACATACACCTTACAAAAATTTCAACTTTTGTCTAGTCAGTCCACAGAGTATTCTCCCAAAAGTCTTGGGGATCTTCAATATGATTTCTGGAAAAACTGATGCAAGCCTTTATGTTCTTATTGCTCAGAAGTGGTTTTTGTCTTGGAACTCTGCCATGCATTTCTTGTGGTGGAGTGATGAACACTGAGCTTAACTGAGGCAAGTGAGGCATGCATTCCTTGGATGTTGCTGTGGGATCTTTTGTGTCCTTTTTGATTAGTCGTTGCTGCACTCTTGGGGTAATTTTAGTCGGTTGGCCACTCCTGGGAAGATTCACCAGTGTTCCATGTTTTCGATATTTGTAGATAATGGCTCTCATTGTGGTACGTCAGATTTCGAAAACTTGAGAAATTACTTTATAACCTTTTCCAGACTGAGAGATCTCAATTAATTTGTTCCAGAATTTTTTCCGCTCTCGGCATGATGTTTAGTTTTTGAGAATCTTTTAGTATACTTCATTTTGGCAGGCAGGTCCTATTTAAGCGATTTCTTGATTGAGAACAAGTGTGGCAGTAAACAGGCCTACATGTGGCTAGTGAATTTGAATGCAGCTTCCCAAAGATGCATTAAATCACAGTTATTTTATGTTTTAAGGGGGGGAAATCACTTTTCACACAGGGCCTTGTAGGTTTGGATTTCTTTTTCTCTTAATAATAAGGACCTTCATTTAAAAAGTTCATATCGTGTTTACTTGTGTTATCTTTGTCTAATAATTAAATTTGTTGGGTGAGCTGAAACATATAAGAGTGACAAACATGCAAAAGAATAGGAAATCAGGAAGTGGGCAAACACTTTTTCACACAACTGTATATAAGAGGAGGCGATGATATCCCTTAAGATCCCCTGCATGATGTGGCAAAAGTGAGGAAAGACTGCTATCTACTGGCTTTAGAGCCAACTAGCACCAGAAAAATTGCAGGGGGAACGAGTTCATGTGCGGGATTCGGTCAGGTGCCTTGGATAATGGAGTTCCCGAATATAAAAGTCCTGTGCTCCAGACCGAAGGAGGATTTGGTGCCAAGGAGATGAGAGGTGTGAATGTGGGCCGAAGACAGCGCGACAGACTTCAGTGGAAAGCATGTGCCAGCAGGGCAACAAATTATTAAAGAACATGTATGTAAGTACCTGCATAAGAATGAAGTGATTAAACAGAGTCAGCATGGGTTTGTAACTAATAAGTCATGTCAGACTAACTTAATTTCCTTCTATGACAGAATCACTGACTGGGTGGATCAGGGAAATGCTGTAGATATAGTATATCTTGACTTCAGCAAAGCATTTGACAAAGTATCTCACACAATCCTTATTGAAAAAATGACTAAGTATGGAATGGACAAGGCAACTGTTAGGTGGATTCATAACTGGCTTAGTGATCGGACTCAAAGAGTGGTCGTAAATGGCTGCACATCCAGCTGGAAGAATGTCTCAAGTGGGGTACCACAAGGCTCTGTTTTGGGCCCTGTATTGTTCAACATCTTTATCAATGATTTAGATGAAGGAATTGAGGGTAAACTGATCAAATTTGCTGATGACACAAAGCTAGGAGGGGTAGCTAATACTAGAGAAGAGAGAGAGAAGATTCAAAAAGATATAAATAAACTGGAGCAGTGGGCAGCAACTAACAGTATGGTTTTTAACAGGGAAAAATGCAAAGTACTACATCTGGGCAATAAAAATGAAAAAAGCATATACAAAATGGGAGGAATAGGGCTAAGTAACAGCACATGTGAAAAAGACTTGGGTATACTAATTGATCACAGACTGAACATGAGTCAACAGTGTGATGCAGCAGCAAAAAAGGCAAATAAAATTCTAGGATGTATCAACAGAAGCATACAGTCTAGATCACGTGAGGTCATTATTGCCCTCTACTCCTCTTTGGTCAGACCTCATCTGGAATACTGTGTCCAGTTTTGGGCACCACATTTTAAAAAATACATCAACAAACTGGAGCAAGTTCAGAGAAGAGCCACCAGAATGGTGACCGGTCTGCAAACCATGTCCTATGAGGAACGGTTGCAGGATTTGGGAATGTTTAGCTTGCAAAAAAGAAGACTGAGAGGAGACTTAATAGCTGTCTACAAATATCTCAAGGGCTGTCACATTGTAGAAGGATCATCTTTATTCTCATTTGCACAAGGAAAGACTAGAAGCAATGGGATGAAACTGAATGGGAGGAGACACAGATTAGATATTAGAAAAAACTTTTTGACAGTTAGGGTGATCAAGGAGTGGAACAGGCTGCCACGAGAGGTGGTAAATTCTCCTTCAATGGAAGTCTTCAAACAGAGGCTGGACAGACATCTGTCTGGGATGATTTAGAGAATCCTGCTTTGAGCAGGGGGTTGGACCAGATGGCCCAGGAGGTCCCTTCCAACTCTACCATTCTATGATTCTATGATTCTAGGGTGCTGGTCACCATCAGACAGAGCCCGGACGACGCCCAGTGAGATCTAAAGACCCAACTACACTGGTGAAGACACAGAGTTCAGACTGCGCCAGTCAAGGTCTTAATCTTCACAATACACTGATCAAGATTCAGAACTGCTGAGAGCCGGGACCCAGCCCTCTCTTCCTCAGGCCTAGGGAATACTGTCCGTCGGTCAAGCACCGAAGATTCGAAAGAAGACATCAACCGAAGGAGGATGCCTGCAGTTAGAAAAGGACGAAATGAGTGGGCTGGGCCGTCACTTCCAGCAATAACGTACGATATGGGTGTCGGTCTAGGTTATGACAACAAGTGTGGTGGGGGCTTGTTGGAACACACATAGCTCAACGTTCCTTGATAGACTTTTTTAGAAGGACTAGCAGCCTAGCGGAAAAATCTTGTAAGAAGGACACAAGTATAATCCCTGAGAAACTTTTCCGTTATTCAAATTGTGTTATAAAATCTATTATATGTTTACTGCTGTTTACACTATTTCAAATTATTAACTATTCCTTGACCACTGTAAATTCTCGTCATTTCGGAAGGAGATAAGTAGTCACCTGCTGCAGTCACCTGCTTACACTTACAACTGCAGACATGATGCAGGACTATCTTGAACCTACAATAGATTGTGCTGTTAAAGGGGTTTAATTTTTTTTTACTATGGTTCTAAAATCTAACAGGCACCAGGTTGATAACAGAGGTAATTACCTGCGTGTTCTAAAAGGTGCCGATCCAGAGCAGTCACCCACTCATGCCAGCGATTCAGCTTCTCCACATCAACAGAGCAGCTCTTCTTCTTCTTCCAGGCTGCTCTGTCAACAGGGCATGACTTCAGACATCATGCTGATTGACAGCTGGCTCTTAACAGCCAGCACACTGCAGTTAGGTAGCAGTGATCTGTCTGTCAATCAGCATGATGTCGGCAGTCACGCCCATCATCAGAGCACCGAAGTGGAAGAGAAGAAACAGCTCTGTCAACATGATGTAAACAAAAAATAATTTGCTGGCAGGAGCGGCCTGTGACCACTCTGTGCCAGTAAAGATTGGCACTGGGCACACTAGGCAGGTGGTTACCAACTGCCAGCTTGTTAGTTGTTAGACCGGTAGCAAAAAATGTAAATAGTCCTTGATAGCCCATTTAAATGTCATAGCTTGTTTATATGTATGTTGTTTCTCTCTATATTGTACTGTATGACCTTTCACATAGCTTCCAACTGTCCCACATTCAGCGAGACAGTCCTGATTTGAGGACTCAGTCACGCCATATCAGGGCTTTTGTCCTGGCTTCTATTACCTCTATTCGATATTTTCATTGCTCCGCAGCTCCTGCTCGGTGGGTGGGGCCGAATCTCTCTCTGTAAAAATTAAATTATAGTATTTTCCCCTCTCCTATGACCAGGTCTCCCCAGTACCCAAACTGGCAACACAGGCTGTAGCTTTAGCTAGAAGCCACAGCTTGCAATGATGTAGACAGGAGAATTTAGTAATAAAACAGATTATGTGTCCATAGAGATACATTGTAGATAACGATGTATTTCTATGGATCCCTGTATACCAGAAGTGAAAAAACATCTGTTTTTTTGTTCCTATAAAACTATTTAAAATAATAAGCAGCTACAAAAATGAATTTTTTTTTTCTTTTTTTGTGAGTACCCCCAGAATTTGAACCCACAACCTTCAACATTACAGGCAGGAGCTAAACCAATTGAGCTAAGCTTTGGTGATGTGACAGGGAGAATTTTTTGTACTTGATCTGTATTGCAGACTCTGATTCCACAGGCAGAGTGTATTGATAAATTGTACACAGCAGTGTACTGTATTTCTATATATTTGTATTCTAGAGGGAGAATAAAAAAGATTTTGTCATCTTAAAAAAAATTACTTAAAAATAATAAAAACACTTGATAATGAAAAAAATAATGTAATGTTTAATGCATTATTTAAATAATAAACATAAAAAATCAGCAAATAACAGATATTATTGGTGTCCCTGTAATCTTAACAATCCGCACAACAAAGCGATCAGAATATTGATCTAGTCTATACTCTGGACTCCTGTGAATCCATCCACTCATCTTTAGTCCCAACTGTCCTGGATACAGAGGACAGACCCAGATTTGGGTCTATACCCTGCATTTTCAGGCATCTGCTGAATGTTCTTCACTGCCAGCGTCCCCCTGACATCTCTTCCTGTCAAGGTAGAAAGAAATGGTAGATGGGCATGGGTTGGGATGTTGCCAAAATTTGCTGCGGAGTGCTATGTGTGTCGCATAATTTGCCCCTCTGTCTCATCTTCAGAAATTGGGAGGTATACCTCTAGGTTTATGTTATGTTTCAGTTTTTCCTATAATCCTCTGTGTTGTGATAATGAAGACAATAAATGCATATTTGCAATTTCTCCCACAATGTCTGACTGCTGTTTTTTTTTCAACGAAAGCTGGAATCTGCAGCAATATAAAACCTCCTTTTCCCTGATTTTTTTCCAGCTGTGTGTGTTAAACATGTCTAAATGGAATTCTGCATATTTATTACTATTAGTAGATTTCTAAATGCTCGCTATAAAATAATGAAAGGTCAGGACATGCATGTTTATATAGATGATCCCGTAAAAAAGATTTGCTCTGTGCAGAATTGCTGAGCGATAAATCTTGTTAAAAATATGTATTGTATTCATTAGTGCCTGCTAGTTTTATAAGAATTATAGTTTCCCAGTGGCAGATGCAAATGGATCAGATGTTAAATCTTATTCCGCGAGTCTAGAAATATCCCTGAGCTGGTAATTAACACTTTGGACTACTGTAAGGGTATCACATAATTCAAACCACCAAAGACCAGAGTCTGGAATTCATGCTCATTACCACCCAAGAGAGAATGAAGCCAAAGATTACATAATGGGACTGGCTGGTTGTTAGGTATTTAACCCTTTACTGCAGGCAGCCATGGCAGACAACAGTATCAGCTCTCCGTTATTTTTTGGAACCTATTAAAGTGAAGATCTGAATTTGGAAACACTTTTATGAATTAGGAAATTGAATTATCATCAGCTCTCCCATATACATCGTTCACCCGGAATTTGTCCCTTCCCTTTGCCATACAGTTAATATAGAAGCACAGCAGTGGAGAATTCAAATTCTTTATGGCTTTTTACGGGATTTTGTAATATATTAAAGTGGTTGAATAAATGACTTTATTGGCTCCATTGAACGGTATGGTTGCCAGATGTGGGGAACGGATTTGGGTTCGGTGTACTGTAAGAGTGCCAGTTGTCAGAACCCCACTTATCTGCTATTGAACAATATCGTAGGTTCGGACAACCTCTATAAGGAGACCTTCTACTCGAATGCAATGAGGCAAAAAACAAAAACATAAAAAGCTTCATCCTAATGGCCCAAAAGGGTAATTAGTGAAGGGGTTAACAGGCTTTGAAACATGATTTGAGATATTACCCAAATCTCTACTAGCTGTTACTGGTGAAATAGTGGTCTTTACTACCAAAAGAGAACAAATTTGCTTGGTTTTCTATTGAGTATTGCTAGTAGGACGCCATATGTACAGTAGCTTGTGTCAGCAAGGAGAGATAGCATCCCTAAAGCTCTACCATGTCCTAACATTTTCATTTTTCTACAGTATGTTAGTTGGAATGAAAAAAATTCCACTAACATAAGTTTCCAGTTTTCCACATTTGAACTTGACCTTAGAGATCACTCAACGTAAAGGGGTTAATCTATATATATTTTTTTTATTTCTATATTTTTTTCTCACAAGGAAGTCTTGTTGATTGACAGCCAGCTCCCTGCTGTGATAGGCTGAGCAGGCTGTCAATCAGCATGACATCAGCAGTGACGCCCCTTGTACAGAGCAGGAACTGCTCTGTCAATGTGATGTCATCGGAGGTACGAAAATCGCCAGCAGGTGCAGTACGTGACTATTCTGATCCAGGAAAGACCTTTGCAGGGCAGCACATTCAGGTAGTTAGCAACTACCCACTGATAACTGCTTACCCCATAAGGAAAATAAGTCCTGGGATATTTCTATTAAGTTACATGATTTACACAGATTCTTTAGACTGTGACTATTACTTTTATGTATTCTGGTACAATATTTATATTCGTAAAACATATATGTCATGTCCAAAATTATGTACTATGTCCACTATTGAAGCTGGATGTAACAAATTTAAGAACACGTTTTTATTTTATTAGTATTTATAGAAACAATCTAAATGACCATAACCTTATCAAAGGCAAGTATTACAGAAATAAATCAAAAACTGAATAAAATAGCATTAAACAAGACATCTTAATTTACACACAGATTTCACTCATCAAGGACATGTGGGTCTTATTTAGTGCTAACATTTCAGCTTAAAGGACTTTAGTGCAAGACGTAAAGAAAAAAATCATTACTTAAGAAATGAAATAAAATAGGAGTAAATGCTAGAACCTTTCTTGTTTAGGCCAAGTCAGCGACTGTAAAAATGTCCTGTATATTTACAGTTAAGTGACCAGACAACTGGCGACAAGCATGGAAATGATTTACATGGGACCATTTAATGAGCTGAGGATGCACGACTCCCCAGCTACCATGTCACAGAAGGCACATTTCCAGACGTTTTATTCTATACTCTACATTGTAGGCTGCGTGCAGTTAGGCTCGGGGATGTGATCTTTTATGGAAACATTCTCAACAACCTTGGCTCAGCGTTTGCTTGCCAGGTCATTAAAAGCACTGGCGGCCCTATTAGTACTGGGTAATGTTGCAGTAGAGGCTGTTAGGAGAAAGGGCATATTGCTTTATATTCACAGCTCTGACGGATACCCAATCAATTTCACAGCCCTTTTGTTTTGCAGTACACAGCCTTTTATGTCGTAGAGTCAGGATAGCAAATTAAATCACACAGCATAATCTTTATGCTCCGTTATTATATTTCTGTATTCAGAGCATTCAGTGAACTCAAACCTGGAGCAAGCATGCAGATAGACCACACATGATTAGGATTGTCCTACTTACATTCCGTGATTCGTATTATCAGAGTTACTATTAAAGCTAGCTGTGTAGTGTACGCCTACTGTAAGGAAATATGAATTAGCTGCATAGAGCCAGGAGACATAAATGCTGACATTACCAAAGTTAGATAGATGATTAGTGCTGTTCGGCAGCTCTAAAGTGTCGTACAAGTGACATTTCGAAAACTTGCTTAGCTAAAAAGTTGTTGACGCTTGATATTAATTTAAAGGGAATTTGTTTTTCTTTTCTTTTCCTTGTTTACTCTCCAGACGTAGATAACATTGCATGACCATAAAGGAAAACAGTTGTTTTCTAGTAAGTTACAGTTATAGCTAACATCCATTATTTGAACCCGCCATCTTTGAACATGCAGGTAGCTTCTTCACAGCGGAAAAGGTCTTGTGCCACCTATTCAAGAAGTTATTTACATATTTAAATTCTCATAGGAGCATTGCATGGCCTATAAGTCTCCTTGCACCGGCTTTGCACTCTCCACAAGAAAACATGTTTTCCCTTAGACACTTTGTTTGAGGTATGTAGCAATTCAATAGGTTGATGTGTTAATGATACAGCAGCATGTGTATACAGTAGCTAGGTCTGTAAAAGAACTTTGAGATGAAAAACAAGTTATAAAGATAAAGAGCAGCCTCTGAGTTTGCATAAATTGTGCAGAAGAATGAAAACATGATCTGATAGAGTCTTCTACTGCTATAAATTGCAAAAATGTTTTTTCACCCTAATAATTTACCATAGGAACTAGAGATCTATCTATTTCTCTATTGCCATACTGTACATGTTGAAATCACTCTGACTTTGCTAAGCATCCTGCTGGGGAGCACTTTGAGGAAATTGTGGAGTGTGTAGATAGGAGTCAAACTGTGTGGGAGCCATGAATGGGAACACTAAGCACATTTGCTAGGGGTACTAGTTCTGTATGAGTACACAAAAACAGCTGATGTGCTTTGGGATGTGGCTAAGTGCCACACTACTTGTCTCTTTTATTATCAAACTGCCCAATCGGATGGAAAAATAAGGACTTATTTGTCAGGATTTGAGAGAAAAGTAACTAGGCAGTGTGTAGATATTACAAAAGCAGTCATGAATGTAAATAGGGCACTGGTGTTTTTTTATATATATATTTCATTATTATCTACTTAATGTTGGGCTAGTGAATACAAGTTTAAAGGCATAACATGTTATAAAGAAGTGCTAGGTGAACTGTTCTAGAAAATGGTTTTTAGAAAACTATCTTATTTACTTAGTGGCATTTACTGAAAGCAATTCTTAGCGCTTTGCAATCTACTGTTTGCTAAAGATGAACAAACAAATTAGAAGGACTATGTTGCAGAGGCCATTTCAGAATTCCGTTGCTGCTGGAGGATAGTTCTATAAACTATCTCCCACTTGCTAAAATCCTTAGTGGGCCTACTTATTAGAATAGCTGCTGAAAATGTTGGCAGGTAAGAGGTGGTTTGTAGGACTCCCGTCTGGCGACCACAGAACACGGACATGGCTGCTAACCAGGGTCCTGTGAATTGATTCACACATCTATATTTTTAAGTGCATCCATATTAGAGCTAAAGTACTAATATTTAGTGTCAAATGTTCTTGAGTCATCTTATTATTGTGTTATATAATGGGCGGGGCGACGGCCATGGTCGAGTGCGCTTCATTTACACCCCGCATCACTACAGGAAAATGGGGGTCCTAATTGAGTGTGTGTGCTGCTGTTAATTTGGCGATACGCCTCTGCAGACTGCATTCTGCCACATAACATGGCAGGCCAGACCAGTAGAGATAGATGTGAATGAAGGAGCCTAGAGTCCAAAAATAAACTTTCCTTTAACAACTTGAAAAGAAGTATATATGTAAGATAGCTGATACAACACATCGAGAATACTTCTTCTGCCCAATCAAGAGGCAGGAACTTTACGGATACACGTGGCGGTACATTGCTTCTATTACATTTTACCTCAGTTCAGCAAACCATTATAAGAACCTCCATATTCCCTTGTGAGAACCACATGGGGCAAGGTGTGTCAGTATGGCCCTTCACAGGTAGTCTCAAGTCCCAGTTCATTCGTGAGGACTTCAATGAATGAGGTATGTCGGTACAACTCCCCACGACTACTCTCACAGTCCATTCTATGAGGGTCACACACTCCTTGCTTTTCCACTGCATCCTCTACTCATGTCCCCTGGCCATCTTCTCTCATATGACCCTCAGGCCAGGCTACATTCCAGCTTCCAATCTACTGGAATACTATAGATAACCGTTTGCTTAGGACCTGCTTGCCTGAGATAAGGAATACTTCCAGCTTAGTCCTCACTTTAGGCCTTCATGCCTGAGATAAGAAACTCTTTTGACTCGTATTCCTTGCTAGGCACCCCCTTGCCTGAGATATAGAATCCATCTGCCACTTAATCCTTATTTCTTCAGGACATGCTATCCAATATGGCCTCCCTTACTTGGCACACAAACACCAGTTTCAATGCAGGTCTGCAAGCAGCAAGACATTAGGTCTTTTACTGTTCTCAATTCTTTTTCCTATCTACCTGAAAACAAGATACTTCCTTGTGCACACTTAGCTCCAATCTTCCTGGACTGGCTTCAAAAGTTAAAGGGGTGTTCCCATCTCCAAGATCCTATCCCAATGTGTAGCGGGTGTAATAATAATAATATTAGCAAATACCTCCAATTAGAGATGTAGTACAGTTTTTCTGATCCACTATGTCTTTTTCCTCATGTGAAGGCATTGCAGGACCTTAGGTCTCCTTGGTTATGACCACTGATATAGTGACAGTTAGTTAGATAGTTGCTAGTGGTCATAACCATGGATACCTAAGGTCCTGTAATGCCCTGCACATGAGGAAAGGGACATAGCGAATCCGAAAAGCTATACATTTATAATTGGAGGTATTTGCCAATATTATTATTATTACACCTACTACTTATTAGGATAGGATCTTGGAGATGAGAATACCCCTTTATGCCTGTCTGAAGCTAACCAACTTTTGCAGAAAACAAACCAAAGAAAACAGCAATATATAACCATAATATCTTCAAGGGGGTGTGGACAGCTTCACCATTCCTTTACATTTCCACATGACTCCAAATTTGCAAGTGTGTTCATCATGAAGGTTGAATTAATGTTGGATTATTGTGCATACCTTGGGAGCACTAGTGTCCTAGGTTACAGTCGGATCAAGAACAATATTTGCATAGAGTGTGCACGTTCCTCTATGTTCGCACAAGTTTTCTTACGGTACTATGGTTTCCTCCCATGCTCCAAAACATGTTAATAAGTAAATGTCTGCCTATAAAATCTGCCCTGTTTGTATGCTTATTGTGATAGGTAGCCCCATTGTAGTCAGTGAAGGGTAGTAATTTCTGTCCAATGCCTGTGGAATACATTGGTGCTATAGAAGCAATGAGAGAAAAACATCAAGTCTGTATATATTGTTGTATTATATCCCAAAGATTCATAAAACACACATAGCTCCAATTTAGTAAAAAAAATAAAGATAATATAGCAAAATAATATTTTACTGAATGGCAAGAAGATAAAAGCAAAATGACAAGTTCTAGACAAACATCAATAGTATCAATAGTATAAGAGTGAATTAATCCCAAGTATTTTTTCTATAGATATGATATGTCATTGAGGAAGGAGTGAAAATATACTTCAAAAGGTATTTGGCAAGCACTTTATCCAGCCATGGGTTTGGGATGCATAAAGCGACCATGTCATCTCTAGAAGTATGCAAATTGCCTCTTCAGATAGAAAGAGGACTTGAACTCTATAGCGACACCTGTTGGAAGTAGCGATCCTACAAGTCACAATCAACCCTTTTAACGAGCCTTGCAATATGACTTAGGATAAAAGTCAAATCAGATTCTGAATTTGCAGACACGGTGTTTCAGGCTATTGGCCCTTGGCAGTGCAAAGTATGAAAACTGATTAGTCTAAGTGAGAGCCTCCTTACCTTGACATGCCAGAGCTGTAATGTCACTCTCCACAAGAAGAAACATTACCCCTAAGACTCCATCTCTAGAAGTGTATTATGCGTTCAATTGATTTTTCCATCATTCTATGTAAAGATGTGCGGATTGCTTCCCAAAACCCAGGTCCACGGTCCAGGTCAGTGCTCCCTTGCTGTGGACAGAATTACCTTACTCTTTGGGAATCCAAGCTTGGCTTATATTAACCAGGCTGGAGACATCACTTGTGCGCCACACGCCAGACAGATGACATCACCCCAGGCTGGCAAATCAAGCGCCGCTAGAGGAACTTGGAAAATTTGCGTAGCACCTGTCCAGGACCAGAGAGCACTGACCTGGACCATGAACGAGAGATGCGCAAAATGATCCGCTCATCTCTAATTCCAACCAAAACTGTGGACCTACAAGATTCAGCACCTTTATGGTACGTTATAGTTGATGGCGTCTCAAATCAAATTTTATATGCTGGGACCACACTTAATAGAAGAAACTCTGCAGTTCTTCGCTGTGAGTCGTGGCCACTGAGTGAAAGTGTGCAGGACTGTGATGCAGTTTTATGCCACTTAATAATTAAGGAAATTACAAATGTGAGTTATTGAATATTGAATCCACATGGAAATCATATTTTACAATTTATCACATTACTTCTTACACTGATTGCAACAATAATAGTGTTTGCTAACTGTAAACTAATCATTCGTAATCTATACTTAACTCCACAACTGTGATATAGTATCTACCAGGGCAATAACATTTATCAACAATATTTATGCATGCTTTTCTTGAATTAAATTGTGATTAATTGGCTTCAATATCAATTAATTTATTTGCAAGGGCCCCACAATAAGTAATATAAACCAATTTTTGAATGTGCTTTTATATATTCATCTTTTTTTTTCCCTTGGACCAGACATAGGTTATATTTTATTATATTATTATAATTTTATTTATGATATATTTATGTTGTATCTGTGTCATTATATGTTTGCCACTTTTTTCATATATTGTGTTATGATAAATTATATGTTCACAACATTTGAGAGGCTTTTTATCTCCATTTTTTTATTAATGTCTCACAAAAGGCAGTTAGTGTTGGACCATTTTGTATAATTTAATATTGTATCATTTATCATGAAATCTGATGTCTGATTGATCAGCACATGATCTTTTCAAGATTTCCCATTCACATGCTGATCAATCAGAGCCATGCAAATGATCTTATACATTCATCTACAGGATATCCAAACCCTTCATGTTAACACCCGCTACAGTGAATTAACTCTAATCCATCACTCACAGCTTGTCAGAATGTCAAATAGATTTCATGCTTACTCAATGACTCAGTGACAAATGACTGATAAAAAATATGAAATGTATGCAGCTCATTTTCCTAGACTGAAAAGATTACAATTGGTTGTTTCATTTGAGAATACAGATGCTAATATTAGTTCTAATAACATATGTACATTAGCTGTCCTCAGGATTTTAAATATTTTTTTAAATTTAATTGTATTGCTATCAATTAATAGTAAGAGAGAATGCTCACTATATTTAAACACACATACAATATTAATACTCTGGTCCGAGTCCACTTTGGTTCTCCTTGGCAGTCAGAGCAGACATCCTGGGTGCCTCTTGCAATCTCTAGACCTCCACGACTTCATGACCATGATAGAAGTGTATGTCGGACCAGAGTAGCGCAAATCTTTCTGCTCATCTCTAAATATTATAAATTGTAACTATGATTTATTTTAAAATTCATGTGGAGTATATGTTTTACATGGCTGACATATATAGCTTGGCTGAAAATTGGCAGTTAAAAATGTGTGCACTAGACCAGCATAGTTGCCAAATTTATCAGACTGTTCAGAATTTGAAGAAATTGTCTGGGATAACTCGTGCATTCTCTGACCAAAAATGGTGAGGTCATGTACTGTAAACCCCATACAAAAGTGGTCAAACTGATCTAACTTGATATGCTCCAGAGGCATTCCAAATGTTGTTAAGTATGGACTTAAGATCTCACTGTTAGCTCTGTTGAAATGTCTTTATTTGACGAATTGGCAGATAAGCCTCCTTACCTTGGCATGCCAGAGCTGGTATGTCACTCTCCACAAGGAGAAACCTTAAATCTTAGACCCCAGTCCAGAGCCTCTCATCTAGCCAAATCAGTTCTCATACTTTGCACTGATGAGCGCCAATTGCCCGAAACACTGTGTCTGCAAATTGAGATTCTGATTTGGCTTTTATCCTAAGTCATAATGCAAGACTCGTTAAAGGGTTGATTGTGACTTGTAGGATCGCTACTTCCAACAGGTGGCGCTATAGAGTTCAAGTCCTCTTTCTCTCTGAAGAGGCAATTTGCATATTTATTTAGTACATACAATATATAAATATACCTCCCAATACACACAATTTTACTTCCTATAGGTATCTGCACACTAATTATATATGAGCATAAATATTGTATACACTAGATATAAGTATCAATAGTAAACACATTAAAGTCATGGTGAGACGTTTTGAAACTGACACATTTTGGTTTTTACAAAGTTTGATGCGTTTGATGCTTCAGTGTTTTTAGATATTTTATATGTTGCTATGGTTACTGAAGTACAATTATCAGTGTTTCATAAGTTTTAACACTTTAATTGACAAATACATCAAGTTTATGCAAAGCCTCAATATTTAGTTTTGCCCCTTATTTTTCAAGACTTCTACAATTCACCCTGCTGTGTTGGATATCAGTTTCTGGGCCAACTACTGACTGATGACAACCTATTTTTGTCTAATCAGTGCTTGGAGTTATCACAATTTCTGTGTTTTGTTTCTCCCCTCACTTAATGAGGACTGACCACAAGTTAAAAATGGGATTGAGTTCCTAGCCACGGACCCAAAATTGCAATATTTTGTTCATCGAGCCACTTAGTTATCACTTTTATCTTGTAGCATTGCGCTCCATCATACTGTAAAAAGCAATGTTTGTCATCAAATAATTGTGAATCATTGGGAGAAGTTGCTCTTTGAGGATGATTAGATACTGTTCCTTATTCATGCCAGTAATTGTAGGAAAAAATTGTGAGTGAGCCCACTCTAATAGATGAAAAGCAACACTAAACATGAATGGCCTCAGAATGCTTTATTGATGGCATGGTAGTCCCCATATTTTCTTCTCTGAACAATCATCCTTCCAGATGTACAAAATGGTCTGAAAAGGCTTCATAAAAAATATCTTTACTGTAGTCCTCTGTAGTCATTCCCTTTACTTTCTACAGAATGTCAACCTTTCCTTGATGTTTTTCTTGGAGAAAATGGATTGTTTGTGGCACATTTTGTCATTAGGCCAGCCTCCAAAATCATTCACCTAATTGTACGTGCAGATGGACTGACACCTGCTTGCTGCTATTGCTGAGCAAGCTCTATACTGATGTTGAACCAATCCCATATCCAAGTCCTCTTTAGGAGATTGTTTTGAATCTTGCTGGAATTTCTTTGGCACCCTGAAGCCTTCTTCGCAACAAATGAACTCTCTTTGAAGTTCTTAATGATCTGATCAATTTTTGGTTTAAGGGCAAATTTAAGCAGCAATGTCCTTTCCTGTAAAGCCATTTGAATACAAAGCAATGATGACTGCATGTTCTTCCTTGTAGAAAACCATGGATAACATGAGTAGATAATTATTTTAAGCACTAGTTGCTTTTTAAAGCTCCCAGTCTGCTCTTATAATTTAATTAGCATAACAAAGTGATATCAGCTGCTTTGTCCTCAATAACACTTTTTCCTGACCTAAGTAGAAGATAGCTGAAATTATGTAAACCAACTATTTTGTGGCAGAGTTGAAATTCGGTGGAAATGGGACTTAAATATAAATTTAAAAAAATACCAGAGCAACTTCTGGCATATACTTCATTATACATAATTATAGTTAGCCACATATACTTAACTGTCCACTAAATCCGCATTCAGTAGACAAAAATTGGACATACTGTATTTTATTGGCTTAATCCATTGGTTTTGGGATTGCCAAAGATGAGCTGAGCATTAATGGAAGGGATGTAGGACATATCATTATTAACATATGTATGTATTTAGTAAATATTTGGATTGCAAGACATACTTTACAAATTCATTGTTATCCCTTAAACAATTGATTTTCATGTTTATTTTCCACAGTGAATTGCAGGGAGGAGGTTAAATGTAGCGAGATCTCATTATTTCCATTGGCAGCAGTTTATGTCTACTCATAATCTGTATAGAATTACAACAGCTAATAATTAAGTGTAAACTATCACAATTATTAACAATGACATTTTCCTGCAGGTCACCATGAGCTTCATCACATAAAATAGATTAATCATCCAGTTAGTCCAATTAAGTTATGTACAGCTACAACGACTCTTTTTAATTAGACCCTTCTGCATTTTTTAAAGGTCAGTCCAGGAAAGTAAACATGCACTTTTCAAACATTAGCTATAGAAATGCTGTAATTTTACAAGCCTTTTTTGACAGTTACAAGACACCCTGACCTTAATGTGACACCCTTGAAATACATCATCCCTAGACTAGTTAAAAAAAAAGCTGCATTTTATTTTACTACTTCTAGCTTGTAAATTTAGCTCCATCAGCTAGTAAAAGTTTTAAATGAGTCTTCTGCGAAACTTTACACATGTTTTACGTGCTCCTCTCAAACATACCGAAAATTTGATAACTGCAAACTACTCCGCAAATATCCCCTTGTATTATTTTCAGCACGTTTAAAAAAAAGAGCAAGTTGAGGGTTATACCTGCTAAATGCTACAGGAAAACTGATACCAGCCTGTAGCAATGGCTCAAAATGTAAAGGGACTGGATCACTGGAGCTGGAAATAAATGAAAGCTACTTGGTACAGCACAAGAGACCCAAAGGAACTCTCTATTTTTTTTTACTTGAGTTTAAAGACATCCAGTGGATAAAAATTATTTTAATCTGTTTAAAAAAATAATAGAACAAGATACTCTCCCACCAATCCAACCAGCTTCCAATCCAATACTCACCTTGTTCCTACAAGTCTCAAGTTTTTGGTCCTGTTTTAACACACAGAAAAACTATTAAAAGAGTTGTCCACTACTTGGACAACCCCTTGTTAAATGCTGTAGTCACCCATGTAACATTAAAAAAACGTATACTCACCAGCCTCTGAAATTGCATAATAATGTCACTCAAGTGCCAGCAGCCCCAGAATTGACATTACCAGAACTGTGTCAGTGTGCAAATTGAGTATACAGATTTTTTTTATTTTACACATAAAACTATTGCATTTAAGAAGGGCTTGTCCAAATAGTAGACAACCTCTTTAACAGCTTATGATTTTCTGAGTAGCATTTCCAGTGTGTCAAAATGGGGCCATTTATGGCACTAATGGGAACTGCAAATATCGGTTATTTGGTACCAAAACATAAAAAAATGATGTAAATGGGGTATCGCTGTAATAATACTAACCCGAAGAATAAAGCTGCTAGATCAATTTTACCATACGATGAACAGCAAAGAAAAAAAAAAATCCTGAATTGCTAAGTTTTATTCTTTCTGCCTTCCAAAAATTGTAATAGAAAGTGATAAAAAAAATGTTTTGTGCCCAAAAATGGTACCAATAAAAAGATTAATGCGTCCAGCAAAAAAGAAGCCATAACATGACTCTGTAGGCAGAAGTATAGAAAAATTTTAGCTCTTAAAATACAGAGATGCAAAAACTAGTTTTTGTAAAAAGAAGCAATTTTTTAGTGTGTTCTAGTGGCCAAACATGAAAAAATTATATAAATCCGGTATCGCTGTAATTGCACCCAGCCGAAGAATAAAGTTGTCTAATCACTTATACTGCACAAGAAATGGCATAAAAAATAAATAAAACGAATTCTTCACCTGCTGTTGTTTTGTTCATTCTGCCTTCCAGAGATTGCAGTAAGGCTCAGCTCACATTTATCCTGCTCTCTGCACTGAGCACATAAATGTCACGCAATGTGTAGGAAAGGCTAAGTGCAACACGAAGGGATAAGGGAAGGGGAACCAAACACTAGGGAAGGGGGAGTGGTTCCGCACCAATCGCCGAGCAGGATGCCTAATCCCTGCCTGACCCTGGTGATAGGGGGAACACTTAGCTTGAGTAGACTCAGAGAAACACAGACCTTCTCCAGCAACACCAAGGAGGAAGATAGCCATCTGCAGTAGCTCCAAGCCACAACAGGGAACTAGAAATAGATATATCAATCGCTCCTTTCCAGCAGCAAGCTGGAAGTTATAAACATCCCTGTCCAAGTGTGTCAACTAGAGCCGAGGGAATGCTGCCACTGTGTCCTAAAGTCAGAAGGCCCAGGAAGAAGTCTGCAAAGCAAACTGCTGAGACCTTTTGCAGTCAGATGCAGAGCGACAGTCTGCAGCCTCTGACACACTCATGACATTACATCGGTGACTTAGTGTAAATCTTTTAAATATGTGATTCAAACGGAACCCCCAAGGAAGATACCAAATAATAAGGCAGGTAGAGACAATGTGGTCGCTATTTAGCCTGTGATCCAGCAGTGTCCATCTTTCTAAGCGTACATAAAAGCACGGTCCACCACAGTTTTGTGCGCATCTGAAAGACGGACACGACTGAACAGAGGCTGCTCGGAGTCCAGAGTAACTCTGCTGCTTCATTATAGTGATTGGATCCCTTGGGGGTTTCAACTGAATCACGTCATGCGGAGATTTACATTGAAACCCCGTTGTACTTTAAGTGCTCAGCATAGAGCGCAGGATAAATGTGATCCCAAATGTTATGAAAAATGTTCCCATAAAAGCTTCAACTCAACTCACAAAAGAACCCACTCAGGTACATCATCTGTCAATGAAAATATAAGGGACTTCCACATTACTGGTAACACAAAGGCTCTGGAAAAGAACTATGGCTCTTTTCCGTCCAAAAATATATCTAGCAAATTCTGTGCTCCCAAATCCAAAGGCCCCCTTCCGCTCTGAGCCCCAATGTCCTTAAACCACATTTAGCATCCACATATTTGGCATTTCTGTAGCTATGAGGGCTCGCTTAATTTATGAGGTGTGTGTATCCAGAAGCTTCAGCTGGGAATAATGCACTGGGTGCTTCAATGTATGGGCACTACAATGTATCAGCACTATAATGGCAGATTTGCAATTTTCACTCAGCAACATTCACTGCTGCTTGTTTCTGGAAAACACCCATGGAGTCAAAATCATCACTCCACCTGTAGATAAATTCCCAGAGGGGTGTCATTTCCAAAAATGGGCTCACTTAAGGGGGAACTCTGCTCTTCTGGCTCTGTATGTTGAGTTTGCAAGCTATTCTAATTTGTTCTCCAAGAGTCAAATAGTGCTCCTTCTCACCTGAGTCTCGCCATGTGGCTAAGCAGTACTATACAGCCACATATTGGAAATTTCCACATTCAGAAGAAATCGTGTGAGAAAATTTTGATGTCATTTTTACTCATTTCCCTGTGTGAAAATGTAAAATCTGGGGCTGAAACTTAATTTTTGTGGTTAAATTGTAAACATTTTTTCTTCATTGCCTAATAGCATAAAATTCTGTGAAACACATCTTGTCAATGTGATCACTGATCCCTTACATTTATTTATTGAGAGATGTATTTTGTAAAATGGGGTCACTTATGGAGTGACTCTGCTTTTCTGGCACCTCAGTGGCTCTGCCAATGTGACAATGCACCCTCAAATGAGCAAAATCTGAATTCTAATATAGCGCTCCTTCCCTTCTGAGCTTTGCACTGTGCCTCAAAAGTAGCTTTTGACCACATATTGGGTATTGAAATACTCAGGAGAAATTGCATAACAAATTGTAAGGTCCATTTTCTTCTATTATCCCTCTTGAAAATTGCAAACTTGGAGCCTTTTCAACATTTTAGTGAAAAAAGGTAATTTTCCAATGACTCGGCCCAATATTATACATTTCTGTGAATCCCCTGAGGGTTAAAAATGCACTCCTAGGTGAATTTCTCATGCAGTGTAGTATCTAAAATTATGTCACTGATGGGGGTTTCTGCTGTTTTGACATGTCAGGGGCTCGTAAAATGTGACATGGCATCCGAAATCTATTCCTGCCAAATTGCACTCGAAAATTCAATTGACGCTCCTTCCTTTTCGAGCCCTGCTGTGTGCCCAAACAGTAGTTTTCGACAACATATGGTATATTGACGTACTCAGGAGAAATCACACAACAGATTTTGGGATTCGTTTTCTGTTGTTACCTTTCTGAAAAGGAAAAATTTGGGGTTAAAGCAACAATTTTGAAGTAGAAATATTGATCCGTGAAAAAATACATTATAAAATTCTGTGAAGCACTTGTGGGTTCAAGATGCTCATCAAACCTCTAAATACGCTCCTTGAGAGATGTAGCTTCACAAATGGGTTCACTTGTGGGGAGTTTCTATTGTTTATGAACATCAGGGGTTCTGGAAATGCAACATGGTGTCTGCTATCTATTCCAGCCAATTTTGCGCTCAAACAGTTGGAGCTCCTTCCCTACCGAGTCCTGCCATGTACCAAACAGTAATCTTCCAAATCATATGAGGTATAGGTGTACGCAAGGGAATCTGAAAAATAAATTCTATGGTCCATTTTCCCCAGTTACCCTTTGTAAAAATGAAAAATTTGGAGCTAAAGCAATATTTTTGTGGGAAAAAGTAAAATTTTCATTTTTACCTTCCATATTGTTTTAATTCCAGTGAAGCCCCTAAAAGCTAAATAAACTTCTTGAATGCGGTTTTGAGCACTTTGAGGTATATAGTTTTTAAAATGGTGTGACTTTTGTGTATTTTCTATCACATAGGCCCTTCAAAGTCACTTCAAATGGTCCCTAAAAAAGTGGTTTTGTAAATTTTGCTGGAAAAATGAGAAATTTCTAATAAATTTTAACCCTTCTAACTTCCTAACAAAAATACCATTTTTCAAAAATGATGCTGATTAGGGATGAGCGAGTAGTGAAATACTCAGATTCGCTGTACTCGTTACGAGTAGCTCCTAATACTCGGGTATTCATAACGAGTAGCGAGTCCAATGTAAATCTATGGGAAATGCGAGTAATGGGCAGAAAATGTGTGTGGGCGGAGAATGTGTTTATGTGGGGGCGGGTTTATGTGGGGCCAGTCTGTGCCTGCCTCTGCGGGCTGTGCCGGCCTCTGTGGGTGCTGTGCAGGGCTGTGCCGGCCTCTGCTGGGCCTGTGCGGGGCTGTCCCGGGCTCTGCTGTGCCTGTGCTGGCCACTGCGGGGCTGTACCGGGCTCTGCCGGTGCTGTGCGGGCATCGTCCGATGGGACTACTTGTCCCATCCGGCTATGCCTGCTACAGTGACAGCATTAGCTGATAATGGGAAAGTAGCATTCCCATCATCGGGCTAATGTGGTGAATGTAAAAAAGAAAGAAATACATAAAGAACATATAACATACAGTACATACACATAACATACAACACATGACATAGAGCACATACTCACCGCACACACCTAATTCCCCAAAGCCCTCGTCTCCTGCAAATAATATTAAAATAATAACACACAGATAATACCCTGTATAATATTAGGTGTATTTACTATAATAGTCACAGAACATCCTAAAGCATGTCTACCTTGTGTGAGCCATAGCAAAAAATTAACTGATACTGTATGATACTGGATTTATTGTATATAGTGATTCTGGACTAGAAAATTACTTTGTTTGTTTTTCATTGTAGAAAATGGATTCAAAATCTAATTCAAGACGCAGACAGATTTTGGTCCATGACGCTGATGGTTTGAAAAACTTTTGGGAGAAGAAAATTGAAAAACAGACAGTGGAGCATCAAGTTGAGGATGCAAGAAGACATAAGAGTGCACTTTCCAAGTAAGAGTTCATTAATATTTTAACTAATTATGCTTATGATTGCCTATTTCAATAAAATCAATTAAAACATCTTAAAGGGTTATTCTCATGTTATTAAACTGGTATTCTTAGTTAATATGAAAATAAATAAGTTTGCAATAGATTTATTTTTTCTATCTGCTGTCATTCTCCTGCTAGGGGAGCATTTGACTTAAGTAGTTTATAGCTCATTGCTATGGATAAACATAATAATCCATTATACTGCATTGCCAAGGGAAATAAGAAGAGATCCCAAAATATAAAATCAATATACTTTATTAATAATACTTGATGAAAAATGATACATTAAAAAAATAATAATAAAAGCAATAATACTGCCCAAGGGACACCAAGCGGACAAAACATCAAACTGTAATCACTAGTACAGAGAACACTGGAAGAAGCAGTTGGCGAAACGCGCATCGGGGTGAGGGGACGCCAGGCAGTCATACCACGTTTACATGGTAATTATATTCATTTATTTTCATAAGGCACCATTTATCATATTGCGGTTGATGCTATCTACCGAGTAGCTACTGTAGAATGGGGTTTTGCTGCACTACATTATAGGGGTGTTCAGTTACATGCTACATACTGATGAGGTTATCTTGCCATAATCACAGTAATTCATATTGGCAAAAGTGATGTTCTGAGTGTTATGTACTTGGGTAATATATAAAGGAAATATATTCTGATTTTGCACCCCATACAGTGTATTATACATAGCATACCCTATTTTCCTATGGGCACCCATTTCTTGAAATACTATGTAAATTTTGGTGCTCTCTGTACTAGTGATTACATTTTGACACAGTAAGGCCTCTTTCACACTTCAGTCGTGCGACGTCAGTCAAAATCCGTCAAAATGTGAAAAAAACGGATCCGCCATTTTTTTTTGGCGGATCCGTTTTTTCCCATAGACTTGCATTAGTGACGGATTTTGACGGATGGTCGTCCGTTAGGTCCGTTTTTTGACGGATCCGCCAAAAAATTGGCGTCCGTCATTTTAAAAAAACGTGCAATGCAACGTTTTTGTTGACCGCCAAAATGGCGGAGAACGGCGGATCCGCCGCATCCGCCATTTTGTACAATGGCCGCCTATGGGCGGCGGATCCGCCGGCATCCGTTTTTGACGGAATCCGCCTGCGGATCCGTCGCCTCTATAGAAAAGCTTTGTAAATGCAGAAAACACTGTCCGGGGTCTCTCTCTCTCTCTCTCTCTCTCTCTCTCAAACTTCACTAAGCAGCCCATTAAATGATACATGCCTGGAATCAGGGTCTCTGGCTCTACACATAAGGTGGCAAAAACTTGGTGACAGATTTCTTTTAAAGGTTCCAAAAAAAGAAACCGCTATTCTGAGAGACTTCTTCACTCAGTGAGGCATGAAATAGGTGTGTGAAACAGTTCCTAACACATGAAGACGGTAGAAAATGAATAATGAGGTGCTTAGATTAAGGGGATTGTCCACTGGTTAGACAACCTCTTCTTCAATTCCTGAATCCCCCAAGTAAAATAGGAAAGTCATGAGTAAGACTGCTTACAGTAGTGCAGTCGAAAAGCAGGGTCATTTGACCATGAAAATTTCTTTTGTATGCACTATATTTTGTTTTGAAAAATAAAAGAAAAATCCAGTCCGGTTGAGATGGACTCCAATTTTTTCTAATATCCTTGCAGGGAGGCCAGGGCGAGGCCGGTGTCTGAGCCCCAGGTGGATGAGCATAGGGCAACTGGGTGAGCGGGAATCAAGTTTTTAAAATAGGAAAAACTTATACTCACCTCCCACACTGGTGAGGTTCCAGCAATGCTGGTACCGCACCTCCAGGTATTTGCATAACATTGTTATAAGCTTTTCTTATTTTATTCAGGAAACTATGGCATTTAACCCATTAACTCCTGAAGCTTTTTTCGGTTTTGCGTTTTTGTTTTTCGCTCCCCTCCTTCCGAGAGCCATAACTTTTTTATTTTTCTGTCAATATGGCCATTTGAGGGCTGTAATTTGGAACGACATCATTGGTTTTACCATTTCATGTACTAGAAAACGCGAAAAAAATGCAAAAAAGTGCAATCACACACTTGCTTTTTGCTTGGCTTTTTTGTTAGCTTCTCTAAAACTGACCCGCCATTATGATTCTCCAGGTCATTACGAGTTCATAGACACCAAACATGTCTAGGTTTTTCGTTATCTAAGTGGTGAAAAAAAATTCCAAACTTTACTAAAAAAAAAAAATTGTGCCATTTTCCGAGACCTGTAGCGTCTCCATTTTTCGTGATCTCGGGTCGTGTGAGGGCGTATTTTTTGCGTGCCGAGCTGACGTTTCTGATCATACCATTTTTGTACAAATACGATCTTTTGATCGACTGTTATTGCATTTTAATGCGATCGTGCTGTTCTGAGGGCTTCCTCCCTGAAGGACCCCGGATCCAAGATAGCCGTGGGGTACTTCAGGGGCTTGCAGGGAGGCGGCTGCCTCAGTGCCTGCTGAGAGCAAGCGCTGACAAAGCCTGCAGCACTGCCTGTGACATCGCCGATCTTACACAATGCTGTGCACTGTGACAGATCAGCGATCTAACTATATACAGTAATGTCCCACCCTGGGACAAAGTAAAAAAGTAAAAAAAATAAAAATCAAATGTGTAAAAAAAAATTCCTAAATAAATAAAGAAAAAAAAATATTCCCCAATAAATTCATTTCTTCATGTAAATAAAAAAAACAATAAAAGTACACATATTTGGTATCGCAGCGTCCGTAACGACCCACCCTATAAAACTGTCCCACTAGTTAACCCCTTTAGTGAACCCCTTAAAAAAAAAAACAAGCAAAAAACAATGCTTTATCATCATACCGCCGAACAAAAAGTGGAATAACACGTGATCAAAAAGACGGATATAAATAAATATGGTACCGCTGAAAATGTCATCTTGTCACGCAAAAAACAAGCTGCCAGACAGCATCATCAGAAGAACAAATAAAAAAGTTATAGCTCGCAGAATAAAGCGATGCAAAAATAATTATTCTTTGTATAAAATTGTTTTTATTGTATAAAATCGCTAAAACATAAAAAAATGATATAAATGAGGTATCATTGTAATTGTACTAACCCAAAGAATAAAACCGCTTTATCAGTTTTACCACACGCGGAACGGTATAAACACCCCCCCCAAAAGAAATTAATGAATTGCTGATTTTTGTTCATTCTAACCTCCAAAAAATCGTAATAAAAAGCGATCAAAAAATGTCACGTGCCCAAAAGTGGTACCAATAAAAATGTCAACTCACCCTGCAAGAAATAAGACCTCACATAACTCTGTGGGCCAAAATATGCAAAAATTATAGCTCTCAAAATGTGGAGATGCAAAAACGTTTTTTTGCAATAAAAAGCGTCTTTTAGCATGTGACAGCTGCCAAACATAAAAACCCGCTATAAATAGTAAATCAAATCCCCACTTATCACCCCCTTAGTTAGGGAAAAATAATAAAATTAAAAAAATGTATCTATTTCCATTTTCCCATTAGGGTTAAGGTTTGGGTTAGGGTTAGGGTTGGGGCTAAAGTTAGGGTTAGGGTTGGGGCTAAAGTTAGAATTAAGGTTAGGGTTGGGATTAGGGTTATGGGTGTGTTAGGAATAGGTTTGTGGTTACGGTTATGGTTAGTGTTATGTTTCGGTAACTGAGGAGTGCAGGAAAAAA
>VIAB01006147.1:86792-99897 GCA_009801035.1 Oophaga pumilio
CTTCAGCCTGAAAGTCACACAGGTACGGGGAAACAGGAGCAGCATAGAAGGGTGATCTGCAAGTTGTCTCTTCAGAGAGGAATTGAACTTGAACTCTAGTGCCAACTAGTAACATTCCTAAAAGTCAATATTGACTCTTTTATGAGCCAGTATCTCAATATGCAGACACATGTTTTGGGAGGGGGGTGTTTTCTCTCCTCAGTGCATAGCATGAGATCTGATTTGGCTGTATGAGAGGCCTCGTACTGGGATCTATGGGTTAACATTTCTCCTTATGGAGAGTGACATGCTCGACAAGGGTAAGGAGGCTTATAGGCCATGCAATGCTCCTCTGGGAAATTACATATGCAAATTGCAGAGAGAGAAACACTCTTTTGTAGCATCTTTCTGTTTTTTCTTATAAATGAGGATCCTGAATGTGCAATCTCTCTCTATTATCCATGTGGTCATAATTGGATATTTGAAAATGGTTTCCTTAACCAGACAGCCTCTTCAATCAAATCTATTATCAGCTATCTTTATTTTATTTCACTGCACCTGATATTGAAAAGTGGTTATGGGAAATTACTAGAGACATCTGCAACATCTGCAATTTACAATGTTTTATCTATACCTTTAGAGCCCCTATGCCTCAGTCTACGACCACATGTACATGGCACTGATATGTGAAAAGACTCTTTATAAGGCCTATAACCATTTAGTGGACCATCATATGTTTCATTGCTGGTCCACTAAATAGCCAATCTTTGGGGGTCACAATAGATGGGAAGAGATTATCCAAAACTGAGAACCCCTTTAAGTTACAAAAAAGGCAGATGTCAGAAGCTAAAAATGGTTGTCCTGGGTTCTGTTTGCTCCTCATAAAATAATTCTTGACCTTTCTGCTAGTAACATGATGAGGCATAGGACATCATGCTCTTACATTTCTGTCAATGTCCTAAATAGGAGGCTAACAAGAAATGGCAGACAGGGATAAAGGATCGGCTGCCTCAGGATCCAGCAGTTTATGGCCTTCTAAGCTTAACCAAAATTGTCTAGTAAGCAATTTGCCCATTGCCAGAAAGCTCTAGGGTCTTGCAATCTTAATTCTTAAAATTAATTAATGTTCACATATTATAAAAGTAATATTATCTTTCCTCAAGCTAAGGGGTATAACCATAAAGAATGTCACTTAGGTCTTAAATTTGAACTAATGGATGACTAAAAACATTTAAACATTTGTAGTTGACTGTATCCCCAGTGAAGGACTCTTTACCATTTTGATTTTTCCCTTTACCTTCCATATATTAGTCCACTGTCAGTGTTCTCATTCTCCACTCCCGCATTACATTGCATCCTTCCATCTTTTTATCAAACACTCCCCTAAATATAGCACATTTCTATCAGAACAAATCTACCGTTCTTGAAAGAAAAGCATCTGTCAGTACGGTTTTATATAGTACACATGTGTGATATTATATATAGCGGCACTGGAGGCCATACATGATGGTAGACGGCTTGTGGTTAATAAAGAAAAATAAAAAGGAATTATATTGGAAAGATTTACAAAGTATGTAAGTGTAAATGCCTCACGTACAGAATATATATCCTACGTTTGTACCAATGTGACTGGTTGACCTTTGTTGTGATCACTTGGTCACAATTTGACCACTTGTGTTTTCACATCTTACCATCATTAGCAAGCAAGGGAAACATAGTTAGCTGATGACACATGATATCCATTTGTGCGAGCCTTCTGCAAGCTTCACATACGGATGATTCCGCTGACAGCTACTCTTGTAATAGGTAATATGCATTAGTGTTATGATACACTTCAAGCTACAGCCAATTTTCACACATAGGATCCGGTTTCCTAATTTATTTAAATGCAAAGCTTGATGACAAGAATTGCTTTTCAATCAACCAGAATCATGCAGCGTGTTCATTTCAGCCATTCTCTCGAAGCTTTGTTTCATAAGAGAGTGTCCACTGTAATTCAATGTCACGCTGTCACCTGAAGGGTACTAATCTGGTAGTTGCTGCAAATGAATACAGCATATATAGGAATCAGCAGTTATTAAAGTTGCAGTTAAAGAAGCAATCCAAAAAATGTTCATTTGCTAAAACTTTCTAAATACTTATCGATTGCCGTCTTCCTCGATTTCCAGAGCAGCTCGAATCCTTTTCTTAATCACATGTTTGAATTTCTAACTCACTGGTTCACCCTGAAGTTGGATTTGCAGTATAAGTCTATGGGGACTTGTTCTGATATTCCACACGTAGACCCCAGGGTGAGCCAGTGATTCAGAATTTCAATCATGTGAGCGAGATAAGGATTAGAGCAGATCTGGAAATCAGGGAAGATGAGAATCGGTAAGTATTTTAATTCACTTACACTACACAACACATGTATTTAGATAGGTTTAGCAAATTCTTCAAAGTGCTTCTTTCAAGGAGTTGTCCACGATTTGGACAACCCCTTCTGATTCCCCATGTTTGGCCCCGATAAAATAAAAGCCAGCCGCAGCTAATAATAATAATAATAATAATCTTTATTTATATAGCGCCGACATATTCCGCAGAGCTTTACAGTTTAACAAGCTCCAACTACCTCTTGATTACTTATATGTCCTAAGGTGGGGACAGTGATGCCAGCGGCGATTGGGCGCCAGGCTCACATGTCATAACATAACAACCGCACATCAACCACAGGAACATGAGTGCTGATACCACTGGAACGGCACCGGCATGGGAGGTGAGCATAAGTGATTTTATTTTATCTGGGCCAAAGATGGGGAATGAGAAGGGGTTGTTAGTAGTGGACAACCCCTTTAATATTTTGGAGGGTTTAGAAATCTAATGAGAATGAACAGAATAGTGAACTGTGACCAATCAGATGCTTTGAGACATCATAAATTCCTGCTTTTGTCTCATTATGGCCTGGGTCTAGCACTGTATATTCTGTTTTTGCTGGTGGATTTTCACTAAAATGCTAAACCAAACAAAATATTGCTAAGTGGGTAAAACGAATACACTACTTCACTCCATTACATACCTTGTCCTGCATTTTCCACCAGTTAGTTCATGGAGACTAGCTTCTTTGATGTCTCCCATACACAGATCTCAAAGACATGAGGGACTCATGCTCACCTATCTTTGTATTACAAGCTCAGAAGCAATATCACCATGAAAGACTATACAGCAAAAAAATACAGCTGGGCGAGCAAAAAAGTGACTTCTCTGATAAGATATATTACTAAGTTTCTTTATATTCGCTTGTACAATTAATTCATGTAAAGTGTCTTCAAGTAACAGTGAACAATTCTTAAACCTTCAAAGTACAATACAAATTGTTTACACTCTGATTTATTTCAGATTACGAGAAGAATGGAGACAGAGGCTGGAGTTCAGACTTAATATGTTACAGTCTGTTCAAGAGGATCAGAAGTGGCAACTTTATGGCAAAGACACTGGTGCTGAGGCAAATACAGCAGCTTAAACTCATCGAAGACAAGTTCTAATAAGTCGCCACAAAATGGCTCTTTCACCAGCGCTGACAAATCACATTCAGACTTGGTTAATTAAAATGCTGATATCACAATTGCCGATGGTATAAATTGGCCTTGAACATACTATCTAAATATAGAAAAAGCTAACTTTTTTTAAATTATTTTGACATTGTTATTATCAGAATTAATTAGATATTTCACATAGAAGTCTATTGCAAATAGACCCAGTTTATAGAACTGAATAAATTATAAACCAAAGCTCCTTCAACATGCATATTTATTAGGTGTGCAATGTCCTTTTGTCATTAACAACCAAATTAAGTAACTCTTGCGTGTGTGATAGATGAATTTTCAGCTATGAATTAGTTTTGCTTCTAGGTGCGAGAAATGAAGAGTGATGCCTTGGGTCCTGTTGTGCCGTGTGCCCTGCTACTCTTTGTTCTATCTTTGTATTGCAGTTGCCTCTGGCACAGAAATGCTACAGGGGTATTAGTATACTGAACCATAAACAGGCACAGCATGCCCTGTAACAGGTACTTTATAGTGTTAAAACGCTCTACACAAAGTAAATCAATATACATAAACTACATGAAAATATGATAGTAATCCCTGTCCCATGAAAAGATCAGGGGTTTACAGGGATTAATATATAGTACAATAAAACAAAGCAATATAATTAATGATACATATGATCACTACTATCCTGATATGCAGAATATTTACTACATTGCATGCAACGTAGGGTGCAATCAGCTTTTGGAATTTCAACATAGATTTTATGGTATGTAATGGGATTTGTATCAAAATGAAAGAATTTTGCTCCCCTCAGTGGTGCGTGTGGTCCACTTGAGTTTTAAAGTGGATTACACATGCTTGTAATATGTGAACATGAAGCCTTCTAGGAGATCATGTTTGTTTGTATTGTTTTCGTTTTTTGGAATACTCTGGGATGATTTAGTGAATCCTGCTTTGAGCAGGGAGTTGGACCAGATGACCCAGGAGGTCCCTTCCAACTCTACCATTCTATGATTCTATGAGCTTAAATTAATAGTCAATATACTTTAATAACTGCAGAAACAACACATTTTAAAAAGCTGATAAATATTTTCCTTGTATTCCACATGACGATTTTCACAGTTACTTCTAGTAGAATAATGTCCCTATTCTGTTAATTTACTCATATACTTAGTTCTAGAGATTAGCGGAACAATTTGTGGAGAATTGAGTTTGAGTTAAATTTTTTGAAATTTGTAGTTTCAAACAAATTTTGAGATTCGATTTGGAGTTTGCAAAAAAAACAAAAACTTGTCCGCCATTATTTCCCACACTGGGGAAGCAGGCAAAGGTCATTTTGCATCTCAGCATGTGCTTCCCCAAAAATGCCCCCGCAGCTACGACATCTTATGGATTATTCTACATTGTACAGTGGTGGTCAGTACCTGGGTCATGACAGATCATCGCTTCCCAGCCGAGCACAATTTGTACAGGAGATACGTTTTCCATCTCTAGCATCACTGGGTGAGTCTCGCTCTTCTTCCGTAGTGCATAAGATCTTATGGTCAGTTGGGTTCTCTATCTCCTGTAAAGTGTAAGCTCTTATGGTAAGTGAGGTTATCTCTTCCTCCATGTCTTTTATGAGCAATTACAAGCTTTCCAGTATGGAAATCTGCACAAATCAAATTTTGTGGAAAAATTCATATTTCAAAAGATCAGCTCATCTCTACTTAGTTCTCATACTGTCTGTTTAGTCCTGCCAGGGTCAGTGTCAGACACATCCTTTTGAGCAGAAGAATGGAAATGTCCATTTGTCAATTCATTTCGACATTTACTGTGGTAAGGTAAAAGGAAGGAAACTCCAGCCTTAAAGAAAACACGTTCAAGTATGTTTTATTGGGGGGGACATGCAAGTGTTTACTAAAGCAGACATGTTAGGAGTGATGATCAGTCCTTTTTAATGGTATATTTAGATTAACGCATGTAATTTGGTTTGGCACATTGATAGGACACTTTCACATGAAAAGTCATGGGAAAAGCTAAGTGCACCCTCTATGAATTCTGTGGTTTTGCGTATCAGGATGAAACAAAAAAAAACTGAACAGTAGAAATTCTTAAAATTAGGTAAATACACCCTCAAATGAGCAACACATGACTAATCACATGAATCAATAGCTTGTAAAGCCACCTTTAACAGCAAAAACTTGAAGTGCTTGTTTTCTGTATGACTTTATCAGTCTCTCACATCGTTTTAGAGAAATTTTGACCCGCTCTTCTTTACAGTATTGGGTACATTAATTTAGGGGCCTGAACATACGTTTATGCTCAGCTTCGTTAAAAACTCCTACCACAGTATTTGAGATCTGGGCCATTGCAACACCTTAACTTCATTGTTTTTCAGCCATTCTGATATAGATTTGCTGGTTTGCATGGAATCCTTGTTCTCTTACATGACCAAGTCTCAGCTAAGTTTTAGTTTTTGGATAGGTGGCCTCACATGTGGCTACAAACCAAGCCCGAGTAATCATTTCTCCACCTCGATGCTTGATAGTTGGTATAAGATTTTTAATATGATGTGCTGTGTTTCTAAATGTGGCAAATGGCATTGTAACCAAGCATCTATAATGCGTGCAAACTGTAAAGCGCTGCGGAATATGTTAGCGCTATATAAAAATAAAGATTATTATTAGGAACATCTCCACTTTGGTCTTGTCTGTCCGAAGTGCATTGTTCCAGAAGACTTTATCCATGCTGATAGGCTAATTGTAGAATGATGGAATTTAAATTGTTTAAAAATGGCCTTACACTACTTCCAAAATTGATAGGCAGCAACAACTGCTTCTCTAACTTGGGTCTCCTGCCCCCATGCCACTGCTACAAACCATTGTCGTAGCCATTGGAATGGGACCTGAGAATAAATTTGCAGCAAATGTCTATAAAACCATAGAATTCAAAGTTGGTGTACTTAGTTTTTCTCATGCTGTAGCTATACATCAGTTAAAAGGAAAGAAGAAAGGGAACTTTGGACAAACTGCTTTCAGTTTTTCCTGTGATGTGTATCAGTATGTTTTTATGTTAGGTTGGAAAAAGTTGAACAAATGGATGTTGAAATGTGGCTTTTATAAGTCCACAATTTATATTGACTTTGTATAGCATCATCATTAACATTGCTTGACTATTAGCCTTACAAAATACAAGACTTATTCTCCCATTTGGCAATAAAGGTATTAGTAGATGGCCATTGTAGCATGGATGTGTTTGTTGGAAAAATCAAGAAAAGTAATAGCTGCACTTAACAGGTATATAATACTGTATATCTGAAAAATGCACACTTGACAACAGTCTTATTTCAGCTGGAACAATCCCACAAATTAGTAATCCTTTAAAGACGTGGACATATTGTTAGGGCTGGCGGAACACACAAAATAAATATAAATAATAAGTGCATTCGCAGCCCGGGGTCCACCGTGCAGGCAGAGCCTGCTGCTAGTAGGATGGCGGAATGGCGAACTCTGTTACTTCACAGAGTCGCAACTATGGACACTGTGGCCCTATATGGCGGTATAAGCAAACTCTGTTATGCCACAGAGTCGCTAAGGCAGAAACGCAGAGATATGGACTGTGTCCTGTTAACTCCACAGGTATGCACAGACAACTGCTGTGCGGACAGCAGTCCGTAGCAACGCAATCAGCGTATTCTAGGGGCTTATTTCAGCCGAGCCCTAACACATGTGTGCAAGATCACCCTGGCGCAAAGCACATAATGTGATTGATACTAGCGCATGGCGGCACGACCATGCCACCCTTTTATAGTAGCAACTACAGGACCTGCCAGATAAGGACCAATAGGAAACTGCTTCAGAACACAAGTGGTTTCAGGACCTTCCTGGCAGACCAATAGGAGCTGCTGCAGTACCTGAGCATGTGACCCCTGATCTCCAATGAGAGATCTTACTCTGGGCATGCTCAGAAGGGGAAAGCAAGGACTTTGTCCTAAAGACGTCTGCTCACCGCTAACCAGTACTGGCTACAATAGCAGAGCCTGGAGAGGCAGCAGTAATCCTCTGCACACTGTTAGACTGGGCGAGACGCTGGGACCGACGTCTAAGCTAAGCAGAGTCCACTGCGGCCGGAGACGGATGGGAGACTGCAGCAGGGATGGCTCGAGTTTCCCCTTGTGCAGAAGCGGGAACTCGACCCCTAACACATATATTAAACCAACCTTTCAGTGGGCACTTTAAGGCAGTCCCATGGTGAGGTTTGAATGCCCTGGTTTTAATATTGAAATGTAGATAAGGGATATTAGTTGTTTTGAGCATATTAGTAACTCATTACCGACATTGCTTCAAAAGTTTCTTGTACTATATTACGGTAATTTAATAGTATGTAATTATACTGTTCTACTATTCACTAAAAAGCAGTGTTTCCATAAATTGTGAAATTCTTCAAATTTCAGCCCAGAAAGACGACAACATGCAGCCACAGAAAATGCGGATTGTGAAAAGGCTGGTAGGATTTCAGACAAGGCGCTTTAATATGTATACCAAATACAATTACATTTACAGAAAGTCCTAGTTTTGCAGGAACAATGCTATTTTTTCTAAAAAAAACAACCCTTTTTCTGTTAAATTACAAGATATATAAGAATAAACCAGAACATGCACTGCCCAATTTTCCAGTTTTTGAAGGATAAAGTACACATAAAGGTATATTTTGCTGTTGTTACATTGTATTTATGAGTGTTGTGATCTCATCATTAGTACAAGAAATCTGCACATTATACAGTATCTGTACATTATACAATATCATAATGTAATGCAACAAATTTGACTTATTAATGTAAAAAAGCTTTAAAACATGTTTTCATGCAAATCCCAGATTTTTCTCTATTATATTAAATGTGATCAAAAGGAAAGTCTCCCAATTATTTTGGTTATTACTGTTTTATCTCCAACCATATGGATATTGTGAGTATTGTATTTTTTGTCTGTTAATGTATAAAGTGTGCTAAATTCTTTCAAAAGAAATATAAATTTAGAGTTGATTTTCAGTAAACATACAATACAATATCCTGTTATCGCTGTCCTTCTACGCCTGGTGCTTACACAATAAAAATGGCTGTATCTTACAGCTCCTAACAGTGAAACAGCCAACAATCAACTTCAGGAACTGTGGTGGTGAACGTGATTTAGTACTCAGCCACTGCAAAATCCATATCTGCTTAATCCTATTAACTGTATTCCTAACCTTCACACATTTTATACAATTTAATAAAGAAATTAATGTTGGCGAATGTGCAAATATTGTGTATTGACTTCTAATGTCCAAAGAGTGCCATCTACAGTGCCAAAAGTACATTTAATGGCCCGTTAATGCCGAGTATTATTCAAATCAATTTCAGAATACCCGGATAGTGCCGTAATAAATAATGTAGCTCTCACAACATGGTCAGCCATAAATTGCATTTCTCAAAATTGAAATTGCAACACCAAGAAGGAAAAATCGAGAAATTATGGAAATCTCAGGATCGATAGACGTGTCAATGATATGTGTTAATGAAAGACATAGAAATAACATTTCAAAATATCTAGAATATCTAAATATATTCAGTATAGAGTATGTGCAACACTAGCAGAAATACAAGCCTTGTCATTCCATCAATGAGGTCATTAACCCCTTTACGACCTTGGACGTATTCATACATCCAGGTCGGTAGTTTCTTACCGATGTTGGTCGTATGGATACGTCATATTTTTAATGCGGCACCGCGACTGGAGCTGCAACTACGAAAGGTGCGATCGGACGATGATGTTGATAGCTCTAAAAAGAGTGTACAGACGCAATCTGACCCCATGTGCTTCCTCAATCTAGCTGCAGACATGTACCTGGTAGTTACTGTGTTGTTCTGTTGCGCTGTGGCGCCTTGGGGTGCCACAGACTTTTTGAAGCCAGTGCTATCACTTCTGCTGGTGCTGCTGTTTTCAAGCTGCACTTGTGCTTGCTGTTTTTAGGGACTTTTTTTGCCCCTGTCAATTTTTTCTCCCCCCTTTGCATCACCTCTGTGCATGCATCCTGCAGCCACTGAACGATAATCAGTGACACAAATCCATGATCCACACTTGTGCTCACTTTTTCCAGGACTTTTTTGATCATGTATTTTTTTCTCCCCCTTTGTACCACATCATGTGTGCGTCCAACAGGTGCTAAGCCACTGATCAGATGCACATCACTGATTACCTTATGTACTCGCTTTTATCATTTTTACTCCACTCTACACTCAAGATGACATCTCACTTCCAGTGCACTTGACCCAATCCCATACCACTTCATCCCAAACCTCACCACAGTCATCATCCCAACCCTAACCCATCTCTTCAACCTATCACTAACAACTGGTGTATTCTCCTCAAGCTTTAAACATGCCTCAATCACACCTATTCTCAAAAAGCCCTCTCTTGACCCATCCTCTGTATCTAGCTATCGCCCTATATTACTTCTCCCCTATGCCTCAAACTACTGGAACAACACGTCCATCTTGAACTGTCCTCCCAACTCTCTTCTTGCTCCCTCCTTGACCACTTACAATCTGGCTACCGGCCACACCACTCCACTGAAACTGCCCTAAGTTCACCAATGACTTAGTAACCGCCAAGGCCAAGCGACACTACTCTGTCCTCCTCCTCCTGGACCTGTCCTCTGCCTTTGACACAGTGGATCATTCCCTATTACTACAGACCCTCTCAACTCTTGGTATCACAGACTTGACCCTATCTTGGATCGTGTCATACCTAACAGAGCGCACATTCAGCATCTCCCACTCGCACACCACCTCCTCACCACGCCCTCTATCATTCGGAGTCCTGCAAGGTTCAGTCCTAGGGCCCCTGCTCTTCTCCATTTACACCTTCGGCCTCAGACAGCTCATAGAATATCACAACTTTGAGTATCACCTCTATGCTGATGACACACAGATCTACATCTCTGGACCAGAGATCACCTCCCTACTAAACAGAATCCCTCAATATCTGTCCGCTATTTCATCCTTCTCTGCTAGATTTCTAAAACTTAATATGAACAAAACGGAATTCATCATCTTTTCCCCATCTCATGCGACCCCCCCCAATGGACCTATCCATTAAAGTAAACGGCTGCCCACTTTCTCCAGTCCCACAAGCTCGCTGCTTCGGGGTTATCATTGACACTGATCTCTCTTTCAAACCACATATCCAAGCCCTTTCCACTTCCTGCTGACTTTAACTCAAAAATATTTCACGCATCCGTACATTCCTCAACCAAGAATTTGCAAAAACCCTAGTCCATGCCCTCATCATCTCCCGCCTTGATTACTGCAACCTCCTGCTCTGTGGCCTCCCCTCTAACACTCTTGCACCCCTCCAATCTATTCTAAACTCTGCTGCCCGACTAATACACCTGTCTCCTCGCTATTCCCCGGCCTCTTTTCTTTGTAAATCCCTGCACTGGCTCCCTATTACCCAAAGACTCCAATTCAAAACCCTAATTATGACATACAAAACCATCCACAACCTGCGTCCTCCATACATCTGTGACCTCGTCTCCTGGTACTTACCTGCACGCAACCTCTGATCCTCACACAATCTCCACTCCTCCCCTCTTATCTCCTCTTCCCACAATCGCATACAAGATTTCTCCCGCGCATCCCACCTACTCTGGAACTCACTACCACAACATATCAGACTCTCGCCTACCATGGAAACTTTCAAAAAGAACCTGAAGCCCTACCTCTTCTGACAAGCCTACAACCTGCAGTAACCACCAATCCACCAAACTGCTGCACGACCAGCTCTACCCTCGCCTACTGTATCCTCACCCATCCCTTGTAGATTGTGAGACCTCGTGGGCAGGGTCCTCTCTCATCCTGTACCAGTCGTGACTTGTATTGTTTAAGATTACTGTGCTTGTATTTATTATGTATACCCCTCCTCACATGTAAAAGCGCCATGGAATAAATGGCGCTATAATAATAAATAATAATAATAATGGGCTTTTTTTTCCTAAGTATTTTTTTACCCCATATTTATACCACATCCATTACATGGCATCTTAGAGCCATCGAGCTCTAATCACCGACACACATCAGTGATTGGCCTCTGGTTGTTTGTTTGTTTTTTTAGTGTGAAAAAAAATCAAAATAAATAATTTAGATTAGTTAATAGCACTAGACTAGGGACTGTAAAAATATACTGCAGTAATTTGCATCTACTTTGGTATTTTTTACTGAATTGAGTCAGCGCTGGTGTCCGATAGTAAACAGTAAAAAAAAATATATATTAGTATATGTAATATTTAATTTTATCTAATAATTTAAAATAGTTGATAGGATTAGGATAAATTAGGGACAGTAAAAATATACCGTACTAATCGGCGTCTACTACAGTATATTTTACTGAATTTGTTTAGGGTTAGTGTCAGAGCGGAAAAAGGGAATCGCATGTGTCCTACAGCTAGAAAGCTCTGATCACTGACGCACATCAGTGATCATCCTCCGGAAAAAAAATTAAATTAGTTGATAGGACATACTGTAGTAATCGGCATCTACTACAGTATTTTTCACTGAATTGATTCAGGTTTGGAGTCAGTTGTGGGCGCTCAGTAGTTATTTTTTAACGACGTCTGTTTAGTAAGTTTGCTTTTTATTTTACCAAATTTTTCTATTCTTTTATTTTTATTTTATTCTTTCTAGATTTTTTATTTTTTTCTCTTCTAAATAACAAAAAAGTTTGCAACAAGCACTCACACACACACCTGACTAAAATTTAGTACACACACACAAACACTGCATACGTGAAAAAATGTCTCTCTCGTTCAATCACTGTATTCAGCGGTGGAGGCATAGTCCTTCCTTGCCTATGACACTGATAGTGAGGGAAAGTATCTCACCTTCCTTTATTTTTCATTCTCTTCCTCAAGTGATACTGAAACGCCACGAAGATGCCCCAGGACAGAAAATGAACCAGCGCCCACCATTACTGAAACCGTATGGATCTCACCCCCCCGAAGATTGTGAGCCACTGATTACTGACTTTGTGGCGCAACCAGGAATCAAATTTGACACCATCAGCCTCACAGAAGTATACTTTTTCAGTCTTATTCTCTGAGGATTTTGTAAACCTGTGGCTCAAACAAATTTGTACACCTAGCAATTTTTTGCACAAAACCCCCCTTCATCATTTTCTAACTGGACCCCTGTAGATGCAGTAGAAATAATGACATTTTGGAACCTGGTCATTGACATGGTGTTAGTGAAGAAGTCAGAACTTCAGCAATATTGGAGTGTTAATGTTTTATACAACACTCAGGTGTTTCGTATGGCTATGACCTGTAACCAATTTTAGGCAATTCAAAAATGTTTGCATCACAATGAAAACACACAATGTCCACCTCGAGATGACCCCAGTTTTGACTGACTTTTCAAAGTTCAGCCTGTCACTGAAGAACTGGCAGTGAACAATTGCAGTGTTTATGCTAAAGACCCAGTGGTGGACAATAGCAGTGTTGACGCTGAAGACCCAGGGGTGGACAATTGCATTGTTGAGGCTAAAGGTTATGCCACACTAAACAAGATCGTTAACGAGATCGCTAAA
>VIAB01006149.1:0-11802 GCA_009801035.1 Oophaga pumilio
ACTTTGTCGACCCCTGTTCTAATCAGTTCCTAGCAGCTGACATCACTGATTCTGGCATGGTGAAGCTTAATTAACCAGGTTTGTCCCATATAAGGTAAGGCCAGTACCTTTCAGCCCTGATATATAGCATTATAAATCCTAAATCTGGCCTGCAAGACAAGAAAAAGACCTATGGGGCATTCGGTCCTGAGTGGGTCCCGGTCTTGGGTCCAGTGCCTCCTCTCTTAATGAAATTCCGTCTTCCTTCTTGCTTCATCTGGATGACGCATCCTACGTCATCTACACAGGGTCCCCGACATTGCGCTCTTGCACAGGCATACTTCTCTGCCCTGGCATCTGGCCTTTTCATGCGCATGCACACTGCAGTATTTTGCTCTGCCCTTGACTCGGCAGAGAAGTATGCCTGCCCAAGAGCGCGATCCTGGACACTGTGTAGATTAAGTAGGACACATCATCCACACAAAGTAAGAAGGAGGACAGCATTACAAAAAGAAGGGAGGCACCGGATCTAGACAAGCGACGCCCATTGGTCTCAATCACACGTAGGTGAGTATTATAATAGGTCTTGTTCTTGTCTTGCAGGCCGGATTGGGGGCATATAGACAGCATATGAGAATGCTTTATATGAGGGCTTATAGGTACTGGCCTTACCTCATATGGAAAAAACCTGGTGATAGGTTCCCTTTAAATGTAGCTATTATAACGGAATCACATATACGGTATGTATATTCATTCATAAAATACCTATAGACTAGAACAAACACTCCGAGTCTTGACTTGGCAAGTCCTAAACAACTACTAAGTTCACAGAGGTAATGGATGAAAGCAAGAGTAAATGGAACACTTTAAATGAGGAATGACCCAAAAGTGTTAAAATACTCTGGAGAACAGTTTGTTTTAAAGCTGCTTTTTAGTGGAGCATATTTTATTCCTTGAGGATTATTCTCAAGACAGCCATGTGTATTAGTGTCACAGATCTTCTACAGGTTACAACGTTGTGTGCGGATACAGGAAAGAGGAACGGCTTTAAATGAGCACTGCCTGAATCTCTCATGAAAATGTCATTTCACAAATGTCATGGCAGAGGTTCTATGATGAAGTTTCACTTAACAAAAAATATAGACCCAGTATGGATGTCCCTAACCATACAATATTCCCACCATTATTCTGAAGATATCTGCTCTTTCTTGAAGTCTAAGGTCTTCTTGAGCACAACAAATTATTCATAGTAAGGTCAAGAGCAAAGAAACTAAAGTACGCAAAAGTCAACACGGAAGCAAAAATCTGCAAAACAACAAGTATATGAAAAAGTAGACATGTGGCCAAAAATAATTGCCAGATTGAGAGTCAGATAGCGAGAAAAAGATAACATAAGGGTTGTCAGTGCCACATGATTGCCAAAGCCTTCACATTACCTAAGATGTATTTATAAGAATCCATCAGGTTCCTGAAACTCCATTATAAGGATATGTTCAAACTGAGGTTCTTCTTACATGGAAAAATCAAATCTGGCCTGGTTTTCAAGGGAAATCCATATCAGAAATCCATGTGGTTTTTAAAAAGGTTTTTAGATCTTACTCTTATTTAAGAGGTTTTTTTACTCTTACATTTTATTTAAAAACTTGATCAATAAATGATTGATGTACGGATTTCACATGGATGTCACAATACAGATGAAAATTTCCCGCATTTTGTAGATAAAAATCAGACAATTTTTCATACAATCGTGATCTCCGCCTAAATTTCCCGCAGTTTTAGAAGTGAAATGAATATTGACTTTCCTACTGTCTGTGGAGTGAAAAATCTTCCATATAACCATGCCTTATGGCAGGGGTGGGGAACCTCAGGCCTGTAAGCTGTTTACAGCACTCAATGACCTTTTACCTGGCCCCTGGGCAGATTCCTTATGACCGCAGTGCTTGGGCAAGCTGCGGTATTTTGCTGGCCGCCAGCCTATTAATTTGTTTATGCTCTGTGAGCATGCACATACAGTGTTCACTACTGAACACTGAGGCACATGCAATGAAAGATTACGTCCTGACACAAGGGCCAGCATCAGGACGTACTTTGTGGGCGGTGTTTGCAAACAATTTGAACGGCCCCCAAAGTATGGTATAAATATCCAAATGGCCTTTGGCAGAAAAAATAATCCCTACCACAGCCTTATGGTCTCAAGTAACAACCTAATCCCTACCCCAGCCTTAAGGTCTCAAGTAACAACTAGAGATGGGCGAACCCGAACAATAAAGTTCGGCGTCCGTACCAATCACCTACTGTTCGGGCACGGACACCGAACACGGACTTCACCAGGAAGTCTGTGTCACTGTTCAGGTTTGGCCCCCCAAACACAAGTTGTTTGTTGCGCTGTTATGAGCATGATCGGCGGTAAAATCATCACCAACAGTAAGACAGCTGCAATTCCCACGCTGTCAAAAGACAGCGTGAGCCCACAACTGTGATCAGAGGTATAAAGTTTACCCCCAGTCACTGGTGTCAGCCGATGGGACTAGTGCTCCCCTATCAAAATAAGAAAATGGTTGCACTCAATCGTGTTAAAGCATGTCAATGTGAAATACGTGAAATGTGAATAGCAAAATGGCTTTTGAAATTTATGAAAAATACGCGAGACGCCTCGCACAAAATTTGGCCAAATAATATGAGCCCATCCACCATCGTAAAGGTAATCTCATGAATCAGATGGGTCCCTGACCTAACAACCCAGTGTGAACACTTACCTATGGCTAATCTCTGAATGTATGAGTGAATATAAACACCTCTCTTGGTAAAGCCTACATTTATGGTTTGGTCGGAACCCGATGTGACTAGATGTAATTAAAATCACTGCATGGTGAAGGGTGGAGTGCTCAGTCAGAAAGCGGAGAACTCGTCTGAACTACTGCTCCCATCAGCCGATGCCTGCTGCCGCTAATATCAGTGGGAGCAGCAGCAGCTGATGGGAGTTTGCATCAACCAGCGCATGAGCAGTAAATAAATAATAAAAAAATAAAACAGTGTGGGTTCCCCTGTATTTTTGATAACCACAGTTCAAATTCACTGCAGTGAAATTCTCCCTTTGAACTGGCTTCTGCACCGTGAGACTTTCTCAAGCTGCTAGCCTGGATCTCACCGAGGTCACTGCAGTTCAGCCCAACTGGGGACGCAGCCTCAGTGACCGGCAGTAACCTCGATTACATCACTGCTAGTTACTGATACTGCGCTCACAGCAGTTCATTCACCAGTGGTTCTCAAACTGAACGGTCGCATCTTGGCACTGTCCAGGTTGAAAACTGTTTATTCCCTAGACATGAATTATGGCCTGGCACAGAACGACGGACAGGTGAGAGATATTGTTTTTCATTTTTGTTTTATTACAGGACACAAGGGATTCAGTGAAATAAGGCGTTAGGTGAGTATAACTGTGTTTGTTATTTTTAAATAAAAATGGAAAAGTGTTTAGTTTTATTTCAAATAAAAGACAATAGCCTGGCTGTGTCTTTATTTACCATATAACTATAGGATTAGTAATAGATGGGTATCTTATACACGCCTCCCCATTAGTAATCTGTGTGCTTGAGGTCACCAGACAACACAAAGGTGACATCAACCCCACAAATATAAACTCCACTTGCCACAGCTACAGGGAACGTGGGAAGAGCTGGGCAAAGCGCCAGAATTGGCATATCAAATAGATGTGTCTTTTCTGGGTGGCTGTGGTCTGCTATTTTTAGGCGAGGGGGGCAATATCCATGGCCCCTTACAAGCCTGAGAATACCAGAGCCCCAGCTGTCTGCTTTAGCTTGGCTGATTGTCAAAAATGGAGGCATGTAGGGGAACACAACACCATTTTTTTAAATTTATTTAAATAATTAAATAATACGGCATGGGGACCAGTCTATTCTTGATAACCAGCCTTGCTGAAGCTAACAGCGGAGAGTTGCAGCCCCCAGCTGTGAGTTTTGCCTGGCTGGTTATCAAAAATACAGGGGAAACCATGTCGTTTTTCCTTTTAATTATTTACGGAGCAGGCACCGGGTGATGAATACTCCCATCAGCCGCTCTTGCTCTTACTGTTATTAGCAGCAGAAGGCATCGGCCGATGGCAGCAGTAGTCCCATCAGCTGACACTAGCGACCGTGGGAACCGTAGCTGTCTGACCGGCGGTGATGATTTTACCGTCAATCAGAATCGGTGTTTGCCGCGCTGTTATGCACATGACAGCGTGGCAAACACTGGATGTTCGGGCCTTCCATTCAAGTGAATGGGGTCTGGTACTGGAACCCGAACTTTTTGTAACTGTTCGGTCAAACCCACCAGGCCTGAACATCCAGGTGTCCGCACATCTCTAGTAACAATGTTTTGAAATTGTTCCCTATCGTTCTAAAAAAAAAAATTAACATTGTAACTTAAGGAAGCCCTTGCACTCAAACATTCTCTGAATTGCACAAATACATATATTGGTTAGGGGTTCATTAGCCATGGTTTTTACAGAAATTAAAAAAAAAAAAACATGTGTAGTTAGGAGCACCATGGAGTAAAGACATATAGAGATATGCACGCAATCTGTACTAAATTGTATTTTGTATAATTTAGCTTCATGCTACACAAATACTTGAAAAGAGCTATTTTTGTTTTTGTTATTCTGGTTTATGTGCTTTATTATTCATGTTTCACACCAAATTACCTGCTGAATGAATTATCCAGGTTACATACAGTCATTTGGATATTGAATATATGGAGTTTTTTGTTATATGTATGAAATAAATTGTATTTTATATGAAAAAAATGCAAATGCTTTATATGTGTAGATATATACGTTTTTTGCATGACTTGTCATCTAAAAGATCATTAAAGATCTCTGGGGAACACTGTTTTCCTTCATTGATCATTTTTTCCACTGTAATTGGGGCATTGATAGGACCCACAGTTAGAGGAGAAAATAGAAAATACCTGCTTTGGCACACACCACTGGCAGAGCTGATCTATTTTTAAGTGTGTCTTTTTACAAGTGTTTTTATCACGTTTTTGACGCTGCGTTTTCTGTCTCTAGTTGATGTGCCATGTTTTAATCAAAGCTGCTTTGTTTTTGATACTTTCTAATACTTGACTATAACAAAACTTTATTGATATAGCCATGTGCGGATTACATAAGTTTTTTATGCTTTTCCGCCACAGAAGCGCACTTAAAACGCATGTCTATTTTTTACTTGCAGAATTTCTGCATCTAATGCAAGAAAAATATTTAGAGTTGAGAGTCCTCAGTGGTTGATACCTTTTAATGGCTAACTGAAAAGATGGTAACAAATCTACTGGCTAACACGGTACAAAGATATACATCTTTACTGCATCTAATGCAAGTCTGTGGGAAAAATCTGCACACAAAACTCAGCTCCCAGCAAGAGAAATTGACTTGTTGAAGTCTTGAAACATGCACCGCCGGTCAGTTTACGCTGAGTGAAAAAACCACAGTGGGTGTAAAATTTCTATAAATCCCATCTACTTTGTTGGAACTGTAAGATGCCGCATTTTTTGACGCAGCGAAAATAAGAAGTGTCAAAAACTCACCCAAACCTCATCATAGGCACACAACCCAAAGGTGCCATTTTAATCACTCAAGTTACTCAATTAGGGTGCAGTAAGACAGCCATATAAATCGGACCGAGATCGGCATGCAGTGCACGGACTTGCCAGTGGCTCACCCGACCCCGAGACTGACAGCTTCTTGTATTTCTATGCAGCTCTCACGCTCTGGTCGGAAGAGCCGCCGGTCAGTCCGTACACTGTTTTCTGATCTCGGTCCAATTTATATGGCCGTCTGACTGGGCCCTTGCAGAGTAAAGTTAGTCCAGCAGATGTGACAAAGTAATCATGTGATCGCGATGACCAATACAAAAAGCAGATCTGAGTGCCGTGCAATCTTCTAATCCCTTTTCAATAAGGCTATATTGATAAATTGCTAATTATAACAGGCAGGATAATGCTTTCTAAAAAGCTTCTTACCATTGCAAATGGTGGACTAGCTTAGCATACGGTGTGTCCTTCTCACATTTCCAACATGAAAAATGAGGACATGTATAATCCTATAATAGCTTTATCATATTAATTTACACCATAATGCACATCCTTTACTGTTGATACCATTTAGCTATTAGAGAAGTTAAGCTAGCAAAAAGTATATATCTAATGTATATAAACCATGTCCTTTCGTATTATTTTCCCATTAATGTTTATAGACCTTTCATTATGCAATTCCATGTAACACTGCAGTGAATTACAGTGAGGTCCTAGCTGAGATTTATGTCCCCAGCTAAGAGTGCAATAACCATCATTGTTATTTGTCTTTGGCTGTGCCATCGTTCACTCTGTCACTCATCAGCTTTCACCTCAAGAATCATAGGATGCAACGGGAGGATAACTGTCTCTGCAGCGCCAAAGGCGACACTATTTCATTTCAGAATTGTTCATACAAGCAACTAAACCCAGCTTTAAGCTGCTGATAACTGGCAGACAACACAAGGCTGGAATATGATTATTGCTTGTAGGGTGCTGAATACATAATAATAATATGACTGGCACATATGCTTTTAATTCGATGGTGTCTACAATGTTGTTACTATATATTCCATTAATAGCGAGCTAACAGAGCCACTACCAAGATATGCAATAGGAAATCTAAACTGGCAAAAGAAAATGTAAGGGTATGAACACGGCTCTGCCTCTCGGGAAGTGTAGTGTGGAGGCACAAAGGGAGAGCTGGCAGGAAGGCCAGGATGCAAACAATAACAGACTACAAGTAAGGCGCCAAGAGGCTGAAAAAGTGCCAAAAACAAAATTAAAAAGGAACAAAGGTTTGTGGACTCATTACAGCGATAGCCAAATAATTTTCTATGTGCCCGTACAAACCCCTTTAACCTTAGCAACTAGTCACAGGCAGCAAATTTCAAGAAAAATCAAATCATGTGTTTGTAACGCTATTATACTCCTAATACCATATTGAAGCCATTGTTCTCCTGGAAAAAATACAAAACAAAAAAGCAACAATATACCCATACCTGTCCGCCGTACAGTCAAGTCCCACGCCACAATCCATCTCAAGGGGTTAATCAATTTATAGCTGGAACGATGCTAATGCAGCCGCTCCGACTGTAAACTATTGAGGAATGAATGCAAGCAGCATGCACAGGCTCAGTGACAAGCGGTGACGTCTCTGAGTCTGTGCTCGTGGACAGCTGAACTCCTGGGACCTCAGCACCGTCATTTTCCCACAGTGCTGAGGTCGCAGGAGTTCAGCTGTCAGCGATCACAGACTTAGTGACATCACCGCTACTCACTGAGCCTGTGCGCGCTGCTTCCATTCAATCCCCAGTATTTTACAGTCGGAGTGGCTGCATTAGCAGCGCTCCGGCTGTAAACTGATTAACCCCTTGGGATGGATTGTGGCGTGGGACTTGACTGTACGGCGGACAGGTATGGGTATATTGTTGCTTTTTTATTTTGTATTTTTTTCAGGAGAACAATGGCTTCGATATGGGATTAAGAGTATGAGTATAATAAAGATTTTAAAACTGTGTAGTGTATTCTTTCATTAAAATACTTTCTTTTTATTGTGTGTGTTTATTTAACTCTTTATTTTAGGATTAGTAATGAATAGATGTCTTATTGACAACTCTTTATTACTCAGCCCGGCTTAATGTCACCTTACAATAGAAAGGTGACATTAACCCCTTATTAACCCCACTTGCAACCACTACAGGGCAAGTGGGAAGAACCCGACAAAGCTCCAGAATAGGCGCATCTAATAGATGCGCCTTTTCTGGGCAGCTGCGTGCTGCTGATTTTAGGCTGGGGGGGGGCCCATATTTATGGTCCCTTTCCAGTCTGAGAATAGCAGCCCGCACCTGTATAGTTTTTCCGGGTTGGTTCAAAAACTAAGGGGGACCCCACGTTGGGTTTTCTTTCATTCATTCTCTCCTGCTCGCGCTGTTGCCGGCAGAGGAGGAGAGAATAATGACAGCCGACTTCAGCACCACAGGCAGGGGAACAGCGCTTACTGTAGAGCTTCTTCCCTGGCGGCCGTGTGGTCCTGATGCGGCACATGATTGCCACATGGATATACCACGTATACACACGGACACAGATCTCTCCGGTACCGGTTTTTCCAGTACCGGAAATATCTGGACGTGTGACAGAGACCTAAGGGTATGATCACATGAGTTTCTAAAAAATCAATTTCAGAGTTTTATCATGAAAAGTAGGACGATTTTTTTTTTCAATTGTCATCCGTGTGCAGTCCACATACATGTTTTTTTTACTACAGTTTTTAACCATTTACAAGAATATTTAGAGTTCCCTTTGTTCCAGAATTCCAATGTATCCAATAAATACCTAAACTGTGGCATCTATTTTTTTTCTCTCATCCATAGCCTTGAATGGCCGTGTCTCATCTGATTTACGAAAGAAACTAGTGCATGCAGTGATCTTTTTTTCTCTCACATGCAGATTCGATCAGTGAAAAAAATCGTTCATCTGCACTGCCCCATTGAATAGCATTGGTCCGAGTCCCTAATTTAGACTAATGGCACTTGGAACGAAAGTACACTCAAGTAAATGAGCTCTCAAAGGGAGCAGATCTCTAGGTAAGGAGCACGAGGCACCAGCAAGCTCTATGTTTTACAGCCTGCTGGTATGCAGTTGGTGGGATCGCTAGATTTAATAGCCTCAACCCCCTGTCCTCCCGTGTTGTAGAGGTAAAGCTGCCACCATCTGAGCTGCAGCACAACCATGCCGCTGGTCAGATCTGTCAATCTCCAGGAGCGCTGGGAATAGTGAACTCTTTCTGCAGCTAAAACATGCTCTCTTGGTAGGAATAGCGTTGTGTTCAAAACATTTGCTTTTTTAGCATTTTTTTTCGCTGAATTTTTGATTCGTTATTGAGTGCAGATTACATGTGTGCTTTGTCTACAGTACATGTTTAATAAAAATTTGTTATAGTCACCAAAAACACAAAAAAAAACTGAAAATGACACAATGACAGTTTTTTTGCAGCATTTTTCTACTGCATTCCATGGGTGAAATAACGCTGCAAGATTAGAGATGCTTCAGATTTCAAAAACACAACCATTTTCAAATTGTCAGGGGAAAAAACAATGCGTATGAGATTTCTGAAATCTCAGCTTTTGCTGGTACTGTAAAAAGCAGCTTACAATTTGTATAAAAAATGCTGTAAAAAACTGCAAAAAAAGCAATATAGCCTTAAAGTTGTGTATTTTTGACCACATGTGCTGATCATACTAAACATGGCAGATTAAGTATAGATACATATATAGATACATTGGGTCACTAATGGAAAAATTTCCAATTTCTTGGCTTTACAGTGTGACCACTTACAGATACCATCAGCCCTTTGTTTAATCCTTCACCCTATCAGATTAGTCTTCATGTCTCTATTAACTTCTATGGCAGGTGCTTGACTGTGTGTGACCTTTAATAAGTGACGTTCCTTGAAATACCTTGCTCCCACACAGGCTCCGCAAATAACATGTTAGAAACCGTTCAATGCAAAGATCTTAGGATTGGATGAGCCACTTACAGGGCTGAGTGTCTGGTTTGGTGCTGTAATAATCAGTGCTGAGCGATGTTAGCATACAGATCAATACTTACAGTAATTCTATTATCCTCGTACATATACAGCTAGGCACAGACAGCAAGACAGAAATATTTAGCCCAGAGAAGTTATTTCATCTAGAAATTATACACTACATGTACAAATATTTTTCTAAAATTGTAATATTTTTTTCCTGGATTAAGCAATACATAAAAGCAGGATTTTATATGCAGGGCAATGTACTTTTTTTTTTAACTGTATGGGCCCGATTCCTTATTGAATTTGTGCCTGTTTTTTGTTTAGTTTTTGCATTTTTTTTCCCCTGGTTTTCATTTACGCTTTATTCGTCATTTAATTTGTGCCTTCTTTTAAATTTTATTTTATGTGTTTCTTTTTTCTAATGTTAACCAATAACCACTAATGGCAGGGCAGGTGGGAAGTTTCCAGATGTTTTCGGCTAATTCATCAATTCTAACTTTTTTTTAAGTCACAAAATTCTTCTAAAATGTACTCATCGCTGAAGTGATATTCTGAATGACAGATATTTTTGCTAAACAAGCAAGTTTTTGCAGCAAAAGGTTGAAGGGATTAATTAAGAGTATTTCTAATTTTTTACTACAGGCCTGAAAGCTACCAGGCAGGTAGCTACCAACGGCCTATTGTGTGCAGCCTTGATCTTTACCAACACAGAGCGCTCACAGACCGATGCTGCCTGCGAGTTGGCGGCTTCCGCTGACGTCACATCGACAGAGCAGCAGCTTCTGTTACGCTCTGCCGACAGGGCGTCACTGACTACGTCATGCTGATTGACAGCCGACTGTCAATCAGCATGACGTTAGCAATCGTGCCCCGTCAAAAGAGCAGCCTGGAAGAAGAGCTGCTTTGTTGACCTGGAGCTGCTGAATCGCAGGTAGAAGTGGTCGGTGACCACTCGGAGCTGCCACCGAGTATAAAAGGCAGGTAGTTGCTTTTGTTAGCAACTATCTGCCTGTTTGTTTTTAGACCCATAGTAAAAAAAAGAAAAAAAAATTCCTTTAAAGACCATTTTTTACTTTGTGCAAATTTCATGAACTGCATTCGCCATCTCATGAAAATGGGGACTTATGGCCTAAGAACCTCCTATAGCCGCGCCTCTATGTAAGTACTTTCTGATAAAACCTAATTTGTATGGTATGTATATTATATACTGTAAACATTCACCTGGAAGTCGAGAGGAAACACCAAGAAATTTGGAAGTACAGTCTATGGCTACTGCCCTGAATAATAATTTGAAGTCTTGCGGCGTCTTCTTCCATGGAAAGCTGACACAGGAAAATCAGTTTCACCCAGACAACAGTGATGGATGCTATAAATGACCTAAAGGTGACACACTCTGTATCATCATTGCCTGCAGGGTAACATGCTTCTAAACCCCCTCCACAGACTTTGCTGCTGCTATTGCTTGGACTTAACCTGTAAGCAAAATAAATGAGGTCCAAGATCTCCTACAGAAATAAGAGAACGGGCAGCCAAAAAGGCAAGGAAATCAATCATAAGTGTCACTGGGGTAATAATCTGGAGTATATGAGGTTAATAAATTGTAAGGTGTGACTGATGCAGTAAATACAGAGACGTAATGCAGGACTCTAGCACCACTTGCTGGATAAAGCTCAGACTTCACAGCTGTTTCAGGCACTCATTGAAGTAAAATAGCATGTTCTTCCCTTAAACTATAGCCACAGACCGGCAGATGGAACTAAATCTCCGCCGATCAGTATACTGTACACCTAACGATCTGTACGAGACCGTTCAGTGCACATAGGCTGCCATGGTTCTCGGCAGCGCGAGTTCTGTTTACACTAGAAGATAAACTGCTGAAAATGATGATCTTTTGCGCTGCACAAAAAGATCAATTCCCGGGTGAACATGCATTTTGCTCGTTGATCAGAAGATCGGCAGCCTGTTTACACTGCAGGCTTATTGTGAATCGAGGTTACCAAAAACGATGGTTCACTATTATTTTTCGGTGTAAATGCACCCTGGTCTCACTCAGACATTAGTGATTTTTTCATATGAAAAAAATCAGAGTTTCATCAGTGTCTTTATCACGGTGTCAGTTTTTACCAGAGTTTGGGTCGAGTTTCATCAGCTCCTGTCAGATAACAAATTTTCTTCCTTTGAGACCGTGTTGAGAAATATAGAAGAACGGCACCAAGAAAAGT